>JAPDNY010000002.1:263151110-263206110 GCA_029375565.1 Gekko gecko
AAGTCACAGCCACACAGTGTTTATTTAAAAAAACAAACACACAAACACCACCAATACACTGCAAGTGTGCCAGATTCAGACCTCTCGATGTTCGACACCTGTTTGGGGCTGTGTTCTACTTCATCGTGCCAGATGGACTAGATCCTCCACAAAAGGGCTTGGAAGAACAGCCAGATAATTAATGCCTAATGAAGCAAAGATGTAATGAAGGCACAGAACGGCGAACGTGTGACCTTGCCGCCCGAGGAAGACGCCGTTTTGCTTGCGCCGCGCTTCCAGCCGAGCATGTCTAATTCAGCAAGTGACAGGCATCGTTCTTAAAAATAATAATAATTTTTACATTGGTCGTAGCGGCTCTGAGGAAGAGGTAGTGAGGAGCCAGGTCTCGGAGACGTAGGGCTGGTCGGTGCCAAAAACTCTCCCGAAACTACCATGTGCAACGCGGCCAAAATATCCATCAGGGATATTAAGGCTCGGGCATTAAAATGCCATTCATATATCAGGGATAATGTTAATCCATCGGAGACGGCAAGAATACAGCCTCGGCACTGCCGAAGCCAAGAAATCCTGGCATGTTGGATGGCCGGCGTCCAACGCCATCCACGAGCCAGCTAAGCCGAAATCCTCCGATGTTCCTTCTGTGCAACATTCCTGCCTGTCTACGGATCAATTCTGCCCTGACATTTTGCGCTCGACGGGTGTCGTCCTAAAGGGATTCCGTGCCTGTGGAAGCATTCCACCAGGACAAGCTACCTACATTGCCTTCTCTGTGTGAATGATTGTATAGGCAGGATTCTAGATGTCCCATCAAATCCTTCCATTTTCCGCTACTGGGTGGCAGCCCTGGCCCAAGGCTCACTAGATTCCGGTTCCATGGGGATCTCACCCTTGTTCAAAACCCTGCACGCTGAACACTATTACGCACTATTCAATGCGGAACACTAGTCAACGCAGTAGTCAACGCACTGGTCGATGCTGAACACTATTATGTACAGAGTCCCTTGGACTCCAAGGAGATCAGATCAGTCAATCCTAAAAGAGAGCCAGTTTGGTGTAGTGGTTAAGTGCGTGGACTCGAATCTGGGAGAACCGGGTTTGATTCCCCCACTCCTCCTCTTGCAGCTGGCTGGATGACCTTGGGCAAGCCATAGTTCTGACAAGAGCTGTCCTTGAAAAAGAGCCGTTTCTGCCAGAGCTCTCTCAGCCCCACTGACCTCACAAGGTGTTTGTTGTGGGGAACGGAAGGGAAAGGAGATTGTAAGCCGCTCTGAGACTCCTTTGGATAGTGAAGGGTGGGGTATAAATCCATTCTCCTCCTCCTCCTCCTCCTCCTCCTCCTCCTCCTCCTCCTCCTCCTCCTCCTCCTCCTCCTCCTCCTCCTCCTCCTCTTCTTCTTCTTCTTCTTCTTCTTCTTCTTCTTCTTCTTCTTCTTCTTCTTCTTCTTCTTCTTCTTCTTCTTCTTCTTCTCCTTCTCCTTCTCCTTCTCCTTCTCCTTCTTCTTCCCAGACATTTTCAGCAGACAAGTTGAACTACAGCTGCTTTTCTGTGTGAGATAAAACTCATCCTTTACTTTGCTCCATGGTCAACGTACCAATCTTGTCTTCCTGTTTTTCCTATCTGACCTGGACGTGCAAGAACCTCCTCCTCTTCTTCTTCTAAAAGAAATCAACCCTGACTGTTCCCTGGAAGGCCAGATACTGAAGCTGAAGCTCAAATACTTTGGCCACCCAATGAGAAGGGAGCCCTCACTGGAG
This sequence comes from Gekko gecko, assembly GCA_029375565.1. NCBI lineage: Eukaryota > Metazoa > Chordata > Lepidosauria > Squamata > Gekkonidae > Gekko > Gekko gecko. The sequence continues at coordinate 263,152,865 of JAPDNY010000002.1, forward strand.
AAGACCCTGATGCTGGGAAAGACTGAAGATTACAGAAGAAGGGGACGGCAAAGGATGAGATGGTTAAACAGTGTTATCGATGTGACGGACATGAAGCTGAGCAAACTCCAGAGCACGATGGAAGACAGGAGGGTCTGGGATGTGGTCCGTGGGGTTGCAAAGAGTTGGACTCGACTGTGTGACTGAACAACAACGAGCACTGTGGGAAATGGGATGCTGGACAAGATGGACCACTGGTCTGATCCAGCACGACACCAGCAAGTTTGGTGTAGTGGTTAAGGCAACGTTCCCTCTAATCTGTGAAGTCTTGTGAGCAAAGATTCTGCTTTCTGAGCTACTGGCGTTAAAGTTGTGAGCGAGCGATTTGGCTACTGCATAAATGAGTTTGCTCTGGAGCCTTCCTTCCTGAGCTAAGACAAAAATCTGTGAGCCGGAGGCTAAAAAACTGAGCTAGCTCGCACTAACTCAGCTTAGAGGGAACACTGATTAAGAGTGTGAACTCCAATCCGGGAGAACCAGGTTTGATTCCGCACTCCTCCACCTACAGCTGCTGGAGTGACCTTGGGTCAGTCACAAGCTCTGGCACAGCTGTTCCTGAAAGAGCGGTTTGTGTCAGAGCTCTCTCAGCACCACCGACCTCACAGGGTGTCTGTTGTGGGGAGGGGAAGGGAAAGGAGTTTGTCAGCCGCTCTGAGACTCCGAGTGAAGGGCGGGGTATAAATCCAATCTCCTCCTCCTCCTCCTCCTCCTCCTCCTCCTCCTCTTTGTTCTCACATTATGTTCATTTTGGTAAAACTGTACTGGCCACACTCAAGAAAGCAAGGCATGGCCTGAAGTTTGTAGGATGCTGTTCGCATCACAAGGGGTTCCCAAACATGAATTGGGTTTTTTTTCCCACCATTTCAGCACCATGGAGACCTCCTCTGATTTCAAGAGGTGGCCATTTGGAAGCAGGGATGCGCTCCCATTGGATGCCGGCCAGTTTGGTGTAGTGGTTAAGTGCGCGGACTCTAAGCTTGGAGAACCGGGTTGGATTCCCCACTCCTCCACTTGCAGCTGCTGGATGACCTTGGGCAAGCCATAGTTCTGGCACAGCTGTTCTCTCAGCCCACTAACCTCACCGGGTGTCTGTTGTGGGGAGGGGAAGGGAAGGGAGTTTGTGAGCCGCTCTGAGACTCCTTTGGGTAGTGAAGGGCGGGGTATAAATCCAATCTCCTCCTCCTCCTCCTCCTCCTCCTTCTTCTCGTGGGCACTCCATGAAATTGTAGATGGGAACTCTCAGTCTGGGGCAGGTGATGCACTCTATTCTTGGTGCTGGAGGGGGCAGCAGTGGGAGGGCTTCTGGTGTCCTGGCCCCACTGCTGGACCTCCTGAGGGCACCTGGTATACTTTGGCCGCTGTGTGACAGAGTGTTGGACTAGATGGGCCATTGGCCTGATTCAACATTGGCTTCTCTTATGTTCTTATCTTCTTCTTCTTCTTCTTCTTCTTCTTCTTCTTCTTCTTCTTCTTCTTCTTCTTCTTCTTCTTCTTCTTCTTCTTCTCCTTCTCCTTCTCCTTCTCCTTCTCCTTCTCCTTCTCCTTCTCCTTCTCCTTCTCCTTCTCCTTCTCCTCCTCCTTCTCCTCCTCCTTCTCCTCCTCCTTCTCCTCCTCCTTCTCCTTCCCAGACATTTTCAGCAGACAAGTTGAACTACAGCTGCTTTTCTGTGTGAGATAAAACTCATCCTTTACTCCGTTCCGTGGTCAACGTACCCATCTTCTCTTCCTGTTATTCCTATCTGACCTGGACGTGCAAGAACCTCTTTGCACTGTAACGCCGGGGAGGCCGTTCCTTTCCTTCCTCCTTCCCGAGGAAACCAGCAAATGCAAAACAACCGTGCGTCGGTGGGTTTATGAATGAGCAAGCCTGTCAGATGCCTGGCACTGGAGCCTTGGCAAAGAGAGGAGCTGGCAGGTCTTGTGGGCTTCGCAGAGCTCCAGCCCACCCCCCCGCTCTTACTTGATCTCACGCCAAGCAGAGAAGTGGCTCACTGCCACCTTGGAAATATCACGGCAGCTGGAGGCAACAGGTGTTCAAAGGACAGGGTCCGGCCCACAGACTCCCCAATCCCCTTCCACAGTTTATTTCCTTTCAGTGGACTGGAATGCTTAAATAAATATGCTAGAAATAAAGAAGAAACGAGGCTGAGCTGTTTCTAAAAGTCACACTCGGAAATCTGCTTCCTGATTCAAAATACCAGCGTGCTGGTATTGCGGCTGGTTCCAGTGTGGTGTAGTGGTTAAGAGCGCGGACTCTAATCTGGGACAACCAGGGTTTGATTCCCTCCCACGCCTCCACTTGCACCTGCTGGATGACCTTGGGCAAGCCATAGTTCTGATGAGAGCAGTCCTTGAAAAAGAGCCATTTCTGCCAGAGCTCTCTCAGCCCCACCTGCCTCACAGGGTGTCAGTTGTGGGGAGGGGAAGGGAAAGGAGTTTGTGAGCCGCTCTGAGACTCCTTCAGGTAGTGAAGGGCGGGATATAAATCCAATCTCCTCCTCCTCCTGAGATAAAGTGCTTTCTGTACATGCTTAGAAACACATGCCTTTCTAGTTGCGCTGCAAGTACAGAGGGGGGCGGAAATACTCCCAACAATTGCATACGTCCTTTCTCTCTATACAGGCTGCATGAGACCCTAGTGAAGAAGATGGGAAACAACATATCATGAGGACTGCTGTGCGGGTCATGAAAAGTTATGGCTGGATTTAAAAGAAATGGGTGTGCCATAGCATCGGATGGTTCTGATACGCAACCTGTACTTGGGTCAAGAGGCTACTGTTAGGGCAGAATATGGGGAAACAGAACGGTTTCCAGTTGGCAAAGGTGTCAGACCAGGGTGTATTTTATCTCCCTGCCTCTTCAGTCTATACACAGAACATATCACAGGGAAAGCTGGATTTGGAGAGAAAATTGGTGGAAGGAACATCAACAGTCTGAGATACGCAGATGACACCACATTGCTGGCAGGAAACAGCGAAGACTTGAAACGACTACTGCTGAAGGTGAAAGCAGAAAGGGCCAAAGCAAGATGACAGCTGAATATCGAGAAGACAAATACAATGCCTACTGGGGAATTGCACAACAGAAGAAAAAGAAGAAGAAGAAGAAGAACAAGAAGAAGAAGAAGAAGAAGAAGAAGAAGAAGAAGAAGAAGAAGAAGAAGAGGAGGAGGAGGAGGAGGAGGAGGAGGAGGAGGAGGAGGAGGAGGAGGAGGTGGAGGAGGAGGAGGAGGAGGAGGAGGAAGTTGGATTTATACCCTGCCCTTCACTCGAAGTCTCAGAGCAGTTTACAGACGCCTTTCCCTGTGAGGTAGGCAGGGCTGAGAGAGCTCTCTCAAGAACTGCCCTTGAGAGAACAGCTCTGAGGGAACTTGTGATTGACCCAAGGTCACACCAGCAGCTGCTGTTTCTCCCAGATTACAGTCCGCACTCCTCATCTGTACACCAAACTGACCAAACCGTTGGTCGCTAAAGTGCGACCGGACTCTGATCTAGACCAGTTACTGTGTAAACCTGGGCCTCTTCCATCCAGGAAGCATTCGGAGAGAAGCCGTAATAGGCATCTGTTTAGGGACGAGGTGGCACCAAATTCTGATGAAAGGAAACCAAAACTTTCTCAGGGCCTTCTCAGACGAGAAAAGAGGTCCACGGTGGAGGTTCATCAAATCAAGAACAGTGCGGAGAGAACGCAGGGGGGGGGAATATTCTTTCCACACAGACGTACATAGTCGTAGAACTAAGGATCGTCCAAAGGGAACTGACGGCTTCCGAAAGTACACAAAGACACACTCCCTCGCTCCGGGATTAACAAATTAGCTCATCGGATCCATCACTTCCAGACGATGCAGCGGCCGCTCCCATCAGGGGCTTTTCAAAGGGACCATCAGTTTTGCGGAGGATAATTTTATCAGTAGCTATTTAGGCTGTGTGACAGCCGAGATTGGAGGCGGCTTTCCCTCCACCGCCTGGGCAGCTCCGATATCGCAGCCCGCTGAGGATGAACTCCAGGAATTGGGCATCTCTGTCTGCCTGAGAAAGGAGCTGCCGTGGCTCAAGTGGTTAAGATGCTCAACTGCAGGCCGGAAGGTCGGTAGTTCAGCAGTTCGAGACCCGAGTGCCCCGCATGACGGAGTGAGCTCCCGCCTCTGGCCCCAGCTCCTGCCAACCTAGCAGTTCGAAAGCAAGACATTGCAAGTATATAAATAGGCGCCGCTTCGGTGGGAAGGTAACAGCGTTCCGTGTGCCTTGGCATTTAGTCATGCCGGCCACATGACCACGGAAATGTCTTCGGACAGTGCTGGCTCTTCAGGTTGGAAACTGAGATGGAAACAGGATTGGATTCAACTGGCTTTTGAGCAGAAGTCCATCAGTGGCTACTAGCCACAAGCAATGCTCCCTCTAAACTGTGGAGTCTTGTGAGCAAAAATTCTACTTCATGAGCTACTGGCGTTAAAGTTGTGAGCGAGCGATTTGGCTGCTGCGTAAACTAGTTTGCTCTGGAGCCCTCCCTTCCTGAGCTAAGACAAAAATGGGTGAGCCGGAGGCTAAAAATCTGTGAGCTAGCTCACACCACCTCAGTTTAGAGGGAACACTGGCCACAAGGTATAGATAGGAAGTCTCGGTCTGGGGCAAGGGATGCTCTGTATTCTTGGTGCCTTGAGGGGGGGCAACAGTGGGAGGGCTTCTGGTGTCCCGGCACCACTGCTGGACCTCCTGATGGCACCTGGTATTTTTGGCCGCTGTGTGACACAGAGTGTTGGACTGGATGGGCCTTTGGCCTGATCCAACATTGGCTTCTCTTATGTTCTTAAGTCCTTAAGGTATAGATAGGAACTCTCAGTCTGGGGCAAGGGATGCTCTGTATTCTTGGTGCTGGGGGGGGGCAACAGTGGGAGGGTGTTTTTGGCCACTGTGTGATGCAGAGTGTTGGACTGGATGGGCCATTGGCCTGATCCAACATTGGCTTCTCTTATGTTCTTACGTTTCAGCAGTTGCTATTAGCCACAAGGTCCGGGTGGAACCCTCTGTTTGTGCAATGATGCTCTGTATTCTTGGTGCTGGGGGGGCAACAGTGGGAGGGTTTCTGGAGTTCTGACCCCACTGGTGGCACCTGGTATTTTTGGCCATTGTGTGACACAGAGTGTTGGACTGGATGGGCCATTGGCCTGATCCAACATTGGCTTCTCTTATGTTCTTATTGTATATTTTCATTATTTAATTGTACCTCCCTTGCTTTCCCAACAGGGACCCCACAACAGCTGACAACATCAGCCTCCATTTAAACCTCACAACAATAACCCTTTGGCGTTGGGTAGGTTGAGTGTGTGATTGGCCCATGGTCGCCCAATGAGCTTCTACAGCAAAGCAGGGATTCGAACCTGGGCCTCCTACAGCCTCCCCAGCTCAGTGATGTACAGGGCACGATCCCTGGACCTGCTATGATGGATAATGCCACACTTATCCAAGCCGTGCCCTACGTGAGTTGCGCCTTTACCCAGGAAAGGTGGTACGTTGGGCAGCGGCACCAGCTCCGTGGTGTCATCCCAGTTCCTAGCCCACACGGCAGCTCCACGTGTTAGAATGACGCAAGGCCCCGCGAGTGACCTGATCCACCTCTTGGTGCCCACGTGGATCCACAAGGTAGCACCCACTGGCGCTATAAATATCTAGAAATCAAATCTGCCTCCCCCACCCCACCCCCCGCCACCTTTTTTGTACAGATGATCACAAAAGGGCCGTGACGGAGGAGGGTTTTCACGGAGGTGAGCAATTACGTAATGAAAGAGTTCCCGGGAGAGAGGGGGGGAAAGAACCCAGAAGCTTTTAGAAATGACTCGAAGCCATTTTTCCGCCTCAGGAGGACAATAGGCCTCTGTCTATTTTAAGAGTATTATTTTTCTTTTTTTAGGACAAGAGCCTCTCTGGGAGCTAAAAAGGTTTTTTCGTGGCGAGCGCTCGCTCCCATTTTTCATCCGCAACGGAGCTGGACGGGGAAAGAGAATGGATTTCTCTCCTACACGGGGAAGGATATTTCCCGCGGACCTGATGAAGCTGGAGATGAGCTTCTCCCACAAGCCTCTCGCTCGACCCCTTGTTGACATAAGAACATAAGAACATAAGAACATAAGAGAAGCCAGTGTTGAATCAGGCCAATGGCCCATCTAGTCCAACACTCTGTCACACAGCGGCCAAAATATACCAGGTGCCATCAGGAGGTCCAGCAGTGGGGCCAGGGCACTAGAAGCCCTCCCACTGCTGCCCCCTCCGGCACCAAGAATAGAGTGCATCACCTGCCCCGGACTGCGAGTTCCCATCTATACCCTGTGGCTAATAGCCACCGATGGACTTCTGCTCCATATGTTTATCTAATTCCCTCTTGAAACTGTCTTGAAACGGAAAAGGAGGCGATCTGGTGCCAGCCCCTCGGAGTGTCGGTGAACCCAATGCCCGGGAGCAGGAGGGCAAAGAGAAGTAAGGGGACCTCTTTGATTCCCTTCAAACATGGGGCAAATGGCATTTCCAGAGAAGACCCTCCCCAAATCTTTGCAGGGCAATTTTCAGTTCAGCAGAATAAAGGGGAAGGCCTTGGTCCCTGTGCCCTGTTGTTGGCCCTCCAGAAGAACTGGCTGGCCCCTGTGTGAGACAGGAGGCTGAACTGGATGGACCCTCCCTGGTCTGACCCAGCAGGGCTCTTCTGAGTTTCTTATCAGGGGAAGGCCTCGGCCTCTCTGCCCTGTTGTTGGCCCTTCAGAAGAACTGGCTGGCCACTGTGTGAGACGGGAGGCTGGATTAGATGGACCCTCACTGGTCTGACCCAGCAGGGCTCTTCTGAGGTTTTCATCAGGGGAAGGCCTCAGCCTCTCTGCCCTGTTGTTGGCCCTTCAGAGGAACTGGCTGGCCCCTGTGTGAGATGGGAGGCTGGACTAGATGGACCCTCACTGGTCTGACCCAGCAGGGCTCTTCTGAGGTTCTCATCAGGGGAAGGCCTCGACCTCTCTGCCCTGTTGTTGGCCCTCCAGAGGAACTGGCTGGCCCCTGTGTGAGATGGGAGCCTGGACTAGATGGACCCTCACTGGTCTGACCTTGCAGGGCTCTTCTGAGGTTCTCATCAGGGGAAAGCCTCGGCCTCTCTGCCCTCTTGTTGGCCTTCCAGAGGAACTGCCTGGCCACTGTGTGAGACATGAAGCTGGACTAGATGGACCCTCACTGGTCTGATCCAGCAGAGCTCTTCTGAGGTTCTTATCAGAGATGAAGGCCTCAGTCTCTCTGCCCTGTTGTTGGTCTTCTAGAAGAACTGGTTGGCCACAGCTGGACTAGATGGACCACTGGTCGCATCCAACATATCTCTCCTTATATTCTTATGAAGGCCTCGGTCTCTGCCCTGTTGTTGGCCCTCCGGAGGAACCAACCCTGCTTAGCTTCCGAGATCTGATGAGATCAGGCTAGCCTGGGGCATCCAGGTCAAGGCAGGAGACGTTCAGAGGTGGGGCTTGCCCTTGCCTGCCTCTGTGTTGCAACCCTGGACTACCTTGGTGGTCTCCTGTTCATGTACTAACTAGGGCCATTCAGATCAGGGCTCTTATGGTAGGGGATGGGATTCTTAACATTCTCAGAGGCACTCTTGTCTGATTATTATTCGAGAACATTTGCCTGTTAGGCAGAATACCAATAAATAACAGAGCCCTGACACTGGAATTGGTCTGCATTATTATTACGGTGTTAATTTTGCAAAGAGCTCAGGCGAGTCTCCGCGGCTCCCCATTTTATCTTCCGAACAATCCTGTGAAGTCAGTTAGGCTGGGGGAGAATTACTGGTCCCAAATCACTCCGAGTCCCCAACTAAGTTTCACGGCAAGGACGGATTTGAGCCCAACCCTTGAATCACTACACCCTGGCGCACCCTATCTGTAGGCCTGCCAACTTTCGGTTGGGGAACTCCAACAACAACATCTGTGACAAAAATAACAGAGAGTCAATAAAGATATATTGCAAAATCATTTACTGTAGTAATTCTGTAGAAAATTTTCTTCTACTATCGCTCACACGCTAACGAATGCTGCGCAATGTAAACAATTTGTTTCACAATATTTGTTCTGAGTGTGTAGCAATTACAATTCTTATCAATTACTACTTATCAACTCCCAGAATTACAAGTGATCATCAGGAGATACAGATCAGTTCCCCTTGGGAAAATGGCTGCTTTGGAGGGTTGGCTCTATGGCACTGTACCCTGATGAGGCCCCTCCCCTTCCCAAACCCCGCCTTCCTAGGGTTGCCCGGTCCAATGATCACACCAGCGGGGGAGGGGGAGGGATTTTCCAGGAGTGGGGGTGGAGTGCTATAATATACTGATGTCACAGGAAAGTGACATCATCACATTGGCAATGCTGTACAGCAACACTCTGATTTGGGGGCAAAACTCTATGGTTTGAGGCTGATTTTATCATAGAGTGTTGCCCAAAAAACCAGAGTGTTGCCAATGGGATGACGTCACTTCCGCATGATGCCAGCACATCATGTTCGAGGTGGGTTTTCCCCCTGCCTGCCAGCTGGCCGGCAGTGGGCAGGAGCCCAGAAAACCAGAGGGAACCCCTGCTCCAACTGGGGAATGGCATCACTATGGGCATGGAACAGGGGTCGGGGTGTGTGTGTGTGTGTGTGTGGGAGGTATTTGCAAATTTTCTGAAGAGTGCAGGGGGCTGGACTAGATAACCCTGGAGGTGACCCTTCCAACTATATGGCCATGGTCATTTTGATCAGGTTTCACCGCACTTCTCTCTCGCATTTAAAATTGCTTATCAGACGGCCACATCTGTCTCCTGCACTGAAGTGGGCTCACTTGCGCAATCCTCCCGGTTCCCTAGCGAGTTTTCCTATGCCCGGGAAATCCTTCACGCGGATTTTTGTGCTTTGATTTCACGATTTCACCAATCTGGACAGCCATCTCTCGCAACCATCATGATTAGGTCATCTGAACGTCCTTTTTGTGATCTTTTTTTTTTACAAGCTTCCCTCATTGTGCGCATGAGCAATCCTGCACTGAATAAATTCAATGTATAAACATTAAAGCACACATATTGACTCCAGTGCAGTTGTACATCACTGGTTAATTTTGTTCACTGTTGGGGGGGGGGAACACCTGCAAGAACAAGGGGGTACAGTGAGTCCCAGTGGGAGCAGTGATTCGGCCATGTGTATACGCGCATGCGCAAAGCCATTTTTTTTAAAAAAACAAACAAACCGTGCCACCCAAGTGGTGGCACAGCTATCTGGACAGTGCCCAGAGCCTTGTCACACAATGCAAGCAGTTCAGGGAGGGATGTGTGGTCACCCCAACCCCCAAAAATAATATTCCTGATAAAATCTACAGTGGGAACAAATTGGGATAAGGTTGCCGTGTGACCACAGCCTGTGATTCTACGATGCTATGATTCTATGCCTTCCCCAAGCTCCGCCCCCAAATCTCCAGCGATTCCCCAACCTAGAGTTGGCAACCTATCAGCTCTCTCTTCATTGCCTATGCAGGGAAGGAGGCCGAAAGATGACTGCCAGGGTTCGGACAACCGCGGGGTAACTCTCCACGGCCGAAGAAGACATTAATTCCCTGCCCTTTGAGCATCATCACTGCCGATACGCACACGTGCTCTGTGGTACCCCCTGGAAGACAAAGGTGCCAACATGTCTCTCATCCCGCAGAAAGTGCGAAACAGAAATGTTTAGGAAGGGATTAGAACCGCGGCAGAGTGGGACGGCCCAGCAGGGTGCCTTTATAATAGAAGAGGATTGTACTCCACTGAAGTGATTATTCCAGGTATTATCCTGCTTTTACTTTATTGTCTTCCAGCTCTGTAATCCCGCTTCCGTCACTGTGAATAGTTTACCCTGCCTTCTGCAGTTTTCCTGTTCTTACCGTCCTCCTAGGCCTATTGACTGTTCACTGCATGTCTCACGCTGTACGGGTACATTGTTTTTATCCCATAACCCAGGGGTCCCCAACGTGCATGCGTCGGCAATGCCCTTCCACCCTCTACATTGGACAAACAGGCCAGTCCCTTCAACAAAGCATTAATGGACATAAGTCTGACATCAGAAAGCACAACATTCTAAAACCAGTGAGGGAATATTTTAACCTTCCAGGACATTCAGTTGCTGACCTAAGAGTAGTAGTTCTTTAGTTGCTGTAACGTTATGTTGTACCTCTGAGGATGCCAGTCACAACTACTGGCGAAACGTCAGGTCCTACAGTGCCAAGACCACGGCCGCACAACCCGGAAAATCTACAGCAATGAATGAACTCCCGGCCATGAAAGCCTTCGACAACATAGTAGTAGTTCTCTTACAAAGGAATTTCAAAGGACAACTAGGAAGGGAGACTGTGCTGAATTGCAACGGATAACGAAGCTCAAGACAAGGCATCCTCCTGGACTGAAGCAAGACCTTGGTTTCCTTTCTCATTGCCAATACTGATTTCTCCACGCCTACAACCCCTCCGCATATCACACCTAATTCAATCACGCCTATTATTGTAATCCACTTAGCTATTGTCAGTTGCCTGCTATTGTCATTCAAGAAGGGAAAGACTCCCTGCGTATAATACGTATTTTACTTGATTTTTTTTATAGTTTGTGATGGTTTATCCTCCCTTTTTGCTAGTGTCATTCGGCACCCAAGGATGGATGGGCTCCCATTCTAGCTGTCTCTGAGGAAGTGAGCCGTGACTCCCGAAAGCTCCTCCCCTGCCACCAATTCTGTTAGTCTTAAAGGCACTCCTGGACTCTGGCTCATTTCTAGTGCTCTGGGCAGAATAACAGGGCGACCCGTCTTGATCCGTCTCCACGGAAGGCACCGCTTTTAGCCATTTGTTGTTGTTCAGTCGCACAGTCGAGTCCGACTCTTCGCGACCCCATGGACCAGATCACGCCAGGCCCTCCTGTCTTCCGCTGTCCGCTGAAGTTTGCTCAATTCCATGTTCGTTGCATCGGTGACACTGTCCAACCATCTCGTCCTTTGCCGTCCCCTTCTTCTTCGACCTTCAGTCTTTCCCAGCATTTCCCGCTTTTAGCCGTACAGAACAGGAATCCATCCGCCTTGTGATAGAAGGACAGACGGACTCACACTCTCGCTGTACCTGAGGAAGTGACTCCAGTGACTCACGGAAGCTCATCCCCTGCCACCAATGTTGTTGGTCTGGAAGGTACTCCTGGACTCCTGGTCTCCTCACTGGTTCCATGTGCTCTTGCCAGCGCCCCGGTCCCTCTGCCGTGCTGGCCAGTCCCTGGGAACCGCCGCTCCCGGCTTCTCCGTCCCGTCTCACCCCCGCCGTTCGGATCCCGCAGGGTGCTGCTTCCATTGGGTGGCACTTCCTGACGCCCGCGGCACTGGCTGTTATTCCAACAGGGCTGTATCTCCAGTTGCTTAGAAACACTGGAGACACATGCACTGTAGAATACAGCCAGGCCCTTTCTCGCCGGCTGCCCCTTGGCGACGCTGTCCGGACCTGAGATGCTGGATGGGGTTGCTTCCAAGACGGCGGCTCCGTTAACCCCCCCAAAAAACCTTGACCCTTCATCAAACAATCAAAGACCCAAATAAGAGCATCCAGCATGAGGGATGCCAGCCTTGCCAGCCCGCAGAGGAGAACCGGGGACCCCCCAGAATTAGAGCTCATCTCCGAATAGGGTTGCCAGCCTCCAGGTGGGGACTGGGGATCTCCAGCTTTTACAGCTGTTCTCCAGCTGACAGAGGTCAGCTCCCTTGGAGGAAATGGCTGCTTTGAAGGGTGGACTCCATGGCATTGGACCATGCTGAGGCCCCTCCCCTCCCCAAACCCTGCCTTCTCCTGGATCCAACCCCAAAGTCTCCAGGTATTTTCCAATCCAGACCTGGCAACCCTGTCTCCAAAACAGTAAAAAACCCAGTAGCACCTTTAAGACCAACAAACTTTATTGCAGCATAGGCTTACTGTTTTGCAGCAACAGACTAACACAGCTAACTCCTCTGGAGCTCATCTCCAGACTACAGAGATCAGTTCCCCTGGGGGAAAAAAACACGTTTTCTAGGGTAGATTCTGCGGCATTTGTACTTCACTGAGGGGTCCCTGTCCTCCCCAGGCTCCACCCCCAAATCTCCAAGAGTTTCCCAACCTGGATCTGGCTACCCTAACCCCCTCATCCCCCATGGGGGGGCAACCGGGACCTGGCAACCCTATTCAGCATTTACACAGTTACATGCAGACTTAGGCCCTTCCTGCCCTCTACTTTTAATCCATGTTCACCGCAGTGTCCTCCAAGCAACTCTGCACTAAAATCAAATTCAACCTTCTTTTTATTACAGGTTTCCCCTCCACCCCCCAATTCTGCATTACATCCCCTCCATTCCCTGGGTTATCCGGATGCTGTTTTGCCATGGACTTAAATTGCCTCGTCTCGAACACTGAGGAAATCCAGAGTGGCAGGCGGTCATGATCTGTGCAGGACTGGGCCCTAGGAGAGACCTGTGTGGGAGTGGAAAGTCAACACAGCCTACAATTCCCATCATGCTTAGCGACAGTTGTAACCAATCGGGGTCCAGGGATTGTGTGAGGGGACTGTAACTTAACCTTAGTGAACTGTGAAATTGCGTTCTTTTTTCTTCTGCGGTCTTCCCTCTCACAGAGTTAAACTGAGGGGGGAGACAGTCTGGTCTGAGAGGAAGATCCCTCACTTGGAACAGAGTGAGTACAGGCACAGGCCTGGTATAAAATGCTGTGGGCCTTGAAGTAGTAAACAGTTATGAGAAATAGGTAGTGGCATTAGATTTGTTTATTTTCCCTTTAAATGCTGTTATATATTTTAAAGCACCTTGACTTGCTTTCCTTCCCCCGTATTAATAAACCATTTGATTAATGTTCTGTGCCTGGTCTTCACGCCTATGTTTCTCAACTTAAAAGGGGGCATTTTGGTTGGGCTTGGGAGGGTACTCTGGGCCTTCTCAAGGGACCCTGAGTCTAGAGTGGTGGCAGTTGAAGGTGGCAACCCACAGGGGTCATGACACACGCAAATGCAGAAAAGACCTTAGTTTCATCTGGGTGGGAGAAAGCCAGAGTTTCGGGATGTCATTGCAGTAATTGCTTTATTTACAAACGTTGGAAGCGGAGACTCTCGCAGCAGGCAGCGAAACCAAGTGTCCGGCATCAGGCAGAAACCACGCCTCGTTGGATATTGTGCTACGGTCATACTACAAGACACATCCACCACTGGATTTTCCTAAACCAACAAGCCAATCCCAGCGCAAACAATTGCTATAGCATTCAGCACACAATGATGTGTTGAGGAGTTTGCCAGTCTGCATGATCTTGATGCTTCCCTCTAGGAAAGAAAAGACACTGGAACTGGGAACCCAGTCCCCAAAACTGAACATTCCTAGGAATAACTAGAAGAGAAGAAGGAGAGAGAGAAGAGATTGGATTTATACCCCGCCCTTCACTATCTGAAGGAGTCTCAGAACAGTTTACAATCTCCTTCCCTTCCCCTCTCCACAACAGACACCCTGTGAGGTAGGTGGGGCTGAGAGAGCTCTCTGGAGGACTGAGAACTTGTGACTGACCCAAGGTCACACCAGCAGCTGCCAACCCAGTTCTCCCAGATCAGAGTCCACGCTCATAACCACTACACCAACCTGGCTCTCCAATCAATTCACTATTACAGAACACTAGACTTGGTCGCAAGATGGACAAAAAAACAGGGAGTCAGGAAGAGTTTGGTGGCTGCAAATTGCAAGTGCGTAAGAACATAAGAGAAGCCAATGGCCCATCCAGTCCAACACTCTGTCACGCAATGCCCAAAAACACCAGGTGCCATCAGGAGGTCCACCAGTGGGGCCAGGACACTAGAAGCCCTCCCACATTATAGCATTGGAAAAAGTGCAGAGAAGGGCAACTAGAATGATCAAAGGGTTGGAACACCTTCCCTATGAAGAAAGGTTAAAACGCTTGGGGCTCTTTAGCTTGGAGAAATGATGGCTGAGGGGTGACATGATCGAGGTTTATAAGATTATGAATGGGATTGAGCAGGTTGAGAAAGAAGTCCTTTTCTCCCTTTCTCACAATACAAGAACTCGTGGGCACTCCATGAAATTGCTGAGCAGTCGGGTTAGAACAAATAAAAGGAAATACTTCTTCACACAAAGAGTGATTAACATATGGAATTCACTGCCACAGGAGGTGGTGGCAGCTACAAGCATGGACGGCTTCAAGAGGGAATTAGATAAACATATGGAGCAGAAGTCCACCAGTGGCTCTTAGCCACAGGGTATAGATGGGAACTCTCAGTCTGGGGCAGGTGATGCACTCTATTCTTGGTGCTGGAGGGGGCAGCAGTGGGAGGGCTTGTAGTGTCCTGGCCCCACTGCTGGACCTCCTGATAGCACCTGGTATATTTTGGCTGCTGTGTGACAGAGTGTTGGACTAGATGGGCCATTGGCCTGATTCAACATTGGCTTCTCTTATGTTCTTATGTTCACTGTTGACCCCCCCCCCCAGCACCAAGAATACAGAGCATCACTTGCCCTAGACTGAAAGTCCCTATCTATACCTTGGGGCTGACGGACCTCTGCTCCCTATGTTTATCCAATTCCCTCTTGAAGCCGTCCATGCTTGTAGCTGCCACCGCCTCCTGTGGCAGTGAATTCCATGTGAGAATGAGAATCACTCTTTGGGTGAAGAAGGACTTCCTTGTATCCGTTCTAACCTGACCTCTCAGCAACTTCATGGAGTGCCCACTGAGTTCTTGTGTTGTGAGAAAGAGAGAAAAGTACCTCTTTCTCAACCTGCTCTGTCCCATGCATCTTATAAACCTCGATCATGTCACTCCTCAGCAGCCGTTTCTCCAAGCTAAAGAGCCCCAAGTGCTTTAACCTTTCTTCACAGGGAAAGTGTTCCCAATCCTTTTATCATCCTAGTTGCCCTTTTCCGCCCTTTCCCCAGTGCTATAAGATTCTTTTTGAGGTATGGTGACCAGAACTGTACACAGTACTCCAAATGAGGTCGCACCATCAATTTATACAAGGGCATGATGATACTGGCTGATTGGTTTTCAAGCGGATTTACGGAGCCGGCGAGGCCCATTTGGCCTGAAACAGGACTGCTCTGAAAAGCAGTCGTTTGGCTCTTGCCTGCTGTTTTCTCACGCCGCCTCCTTTCTGCTCCTCGCGGGGCATCCAGCCCGGCTCCTCTTTCTCGCATGAAAAATGGGAGTGACACCCCCAGGCAGAGGGCCAGACAAAGATGTTCCGTGCAGCACTCCTCCGATGGAGGAGGGTGAGGGAACACGACACAGCAGGGCAAGGCCAGAGGAGGACAGAGACCTCCTTTCGGGGCCCAAGCAAAGCCCAGCTGGTTGTGGAAACGCAGCTGGAATCTGGCAGGCGCAAGTGACCTCCCCCGAGGGCCAGATGTTTTTGCTGGCTTGCAAGAGCAACTACGGGGCTCGGTGACCCAGCACAGCTGCACCGTTCAAGCAAGGCCCAGGAAGGATCCTGTGCCCCGCATGGAGCACTGCGAAATCAAAGAAAATTGGCAGGGAGGAGACCTGGCCTGCTGCTGCATAAGATAGGGTTGCCAGCCTCCAGGTGGGGCCTGGGGATCTCCCGCTTTTATCATTAACAAATGCGATATCACAGTATACAGTATACTGCAAATAAACAAGCACTGCATAAATAACACGGACCACAAGTGCTCAAAAAGTTATGCACAAAAATCAATTTATATAAGAGGACCACATATATCAGTGAAACCGAAATTACATCATATAGTGTGCAGGTCCAAAAATAGTACAAGTCCATAAATGGTACACAAACAAAATGAGTCGTACAAGTCCATCAATGGTACACAGACAAAATGGACGAAGACTCCGGATTTTGAACTTCGTTTCGATAATTCTTCAAGAAGTTCACACTACTACAATTGCAAATAAAACCAAATAATTATTATCATATATTACAGCCAAACCTATGTTCTGAATACTAACAGAATTTTTTTTTACCTTCATACAGTACTCATATTTATTTATTTATTTATTTCAATTTGTATCCCGCCCTCCCCGAAGGCTCAGGGCGGCTGAGTGTGTACAGAAGACTCTTAGTGTACCGAAGACTCTTAGAAGGAAAAATCCTTAGCATAGCACTCACAGTGTATAAAAGCCTTCAACTCAATATTACAGGAAAAATCCTGAAACAAGGAAAAATAAGGAAACTGCTCTTATAATATTATTATTTGCAGTTACAATATACAAAGGAATATTAAAAGGGCCACTATGCTCACCATTCCTATTATAATCATTCAAAGCCGGGCGTCCGATCAACAATAGCACATGCTCTGCAATAGGCGGTAAGCCTCAAAGAGTAGTCAACAACACCCAAGGCTTAATATACTATAGCTAATCTCTATTAGGCACCATAGCAGTCAAAGGTTTAAGGCGACAAAAGAGTTGAAAAAAACATTACTATTTCTACTCGTAAGTAACAACTATGTAGCAGCAACTCATAAGAACATAAGAACGTAAGAGAAGCCAATGTTGAATCAGGCCAATGGCCCATCTAGTCCAACACTCTGTGTCACACAGTGGCCAAAATATACCAGGTGCCATCAGGAGGTCCAGCAGTGGGGCCAGGACACTAGAAGCCCTCCCACTGCTGCCCCCTCCAGCACCAAGAACAGAGTGCATCACCTGCCCCAGACTGAGAGTTCCCATCTATACCCTGTGGCTAAGAGCCACGGATGGACTTCTGCTCCAGATGTTTATCTAATTCCCTCTTGAAGCCGTCCATGCTTGTAGCTGCCACCACCTCCTGTGGCAGTGAATTCCATATGTTAACCACTCTTTGGGTGAAGAAGGACTTCCTTTTATCTGTTCATAAGTAGTAGCCAAGTTCCAATCATTGATTAAAACCATAAGGGTAAATGAAAAAAAAAAACGGTAACTATTTCTACAGCTAAATTATAGAGGTAAGTTACAACAACTCATAAGTAACAGCCAAATCCTAATGATTGGCTAAGAACATAAGGATCATATGTTTTGATTTTAAAAATCCAAAATGCATCACCTTGTCTCAACCTTTTTTTGAATTGCAGTAGTGTGAACGTGTTGAAGAAGAATTATCGAACTGATCTCCCGCTTTTACCACTGACAGAGATCAGCTCCCCTGGAGAAAATGGCCGCTTTGAAGGGTGGACTCTCTGGCATCGTACCCTGACCGAGGCCCCTCCCCTCCCCAAACCACGCCCTCTCCCGGCTCCGCCCCCAAAATCTCCAGGTATTTCCCAACCCAGATTTGGCAACCCTAGCAGAAGAGGAGCGAGTGTCCAGGATCTGGAGTCTCTCTGGCCGACTTTGCAGTAGCAAGGTTGCCATTGAATCCTAGAATCCTAGAATCATGGAGGCGGCTGATCCATTGGTTGCACAACTGTCAAAAACTTTCCCCTAATATTCTGCCAATGCCTTCCCGACCTTAATTAAAACCCCTTCTTGTGAGTCCTCTCCTCTGCTGCCAAGAGGAACGGCTCCCCGCCCTCCTCTTAAGTGACAGCCCTTCAGAGACTTCCAGAGAGCCATCCTGTCCCCCCCCGCCTCCTCTTCTCCAGACTGAACATTCCCAAGAAGTCCCTCAGCCTCTCCTCTGAGAGCCTGGTCTCCGGGCCCCCGATCCTCCTCGTCCCTCTCCTCTGCAGCCATTCCATTCTGTCCACATCCTTTCTGAAGTGAGGCCTCCAGAACTGCACACACAAGACTCCAGGCGCGGCCTGACCAAGGCAGCATACAGCGGGACTATGGCATCTTGCAATCTGGATATTATGCCTGACTGTCACTCTTCAACATTTCAGGCATAAGAACATAAGAGAAGCCAATGTTGAATCAGGCCAGTGGCCCATCCAGTCCAACGCTCTATCACACAGTGGCCAAAAATACCAGGTACCATCAGGAGGTCCAGCAGCGGGGCCAGGACACTCGAAGCCCTCCCACTGTTGACCCCCCTCCAGCACCAAGAATAGAGGGCATCACCTGCCCCAGACTGAGAGTTCCCATCTATACCCTGTGGCTAATAGCCACTGATAGACTTCTGCTCCATATGTTTATCTAATTCCCTCTTGAAACTGTCCATGCTTGTAGCTGCCACCCCCTCCCGTGGCAGTGAATTCCATGTGTTAATCACTCTTGGGGTGAAGAAGGACTTCCTTTTATCCGTTCCAACCCAACCTCTCAGCAATTTCATGGAGTGCCCACGAGTTCTTGTATTGTGAGAACGGGAGAAAAGTACTTCTTTCTCAACCTGATCAGTCCCTTTCATAACCTTATAAACCTTGATCATGTCACCCCTCAGCCGTCGTTTCTCCAAGCTGAAGAGCCCCAAGCGTTTTAACCTTTCTTCATAGGGAAGGTGTTCCAACCCTTTGATCATTCCAGTTGCCCTTCTCTGCACTTTTCCCAATGCTATAATATCCTTTTTGAGGTGTGGCAACCAGAACTGTACACAGTATTCCAAATGAGGTCGCACCAATGATTTATACAGGGGCATGATGATACTGGCTGATTTGTTTTCAGTTCCCTTCCTAATAATCCCCAGCATAATCCTGAAGAACACTTGGGCACGATTTTATAACTGGTACAGTAACATGGATTAGGTTGATATTGGGAGGACTAAGTATAAGTGGAACTTTGTGAAACTTTGTACCCAGCAAGAGAGAAGGAACGGGCAAGAGACAAACTTATAGTAGAGGAGGATATTATGATGGTTTTAGTGTGGCATGGTTTACTAGAAACGTAAAAGCATGTATTGCCCCCGTCTGTGTTTTATGTTTAGTGTTAGTTATGTTTGTGTTATGTTTTGTTTTTGAAAAAAAATAATAATAAAATTCTGCCCTTTGGGGCAGTTAAAAAAAACCCAAAACCCTAAAGAGAGACAGGTGAAGACGGGGGAAAGCCATGGGCAGTGCTTAAATACCTGCAGAAACAATTCTACTCTAGAGAGAATTAGCGATTCAAAAGTGGATGAAAGCAAAGAATTGCAGCAAAAGGAGTTTTGGTAGCTACAGGGCAACAGTGTGCTGGAAGCGTCCTGAATGCAGATCCCTGTAAAACAAATGCAGAAACGAGAGAAAGCCCCGGCACAAACGGGAAGTGAAAGCGGGAGGGAATGCAGAACGGAAGAACGGGATGCACTCAGAAACCGAGACAAAATACGGGTGCAGAAAGGGCCCGAGGCCGCTGATCCTGCGGCCTTGGTTGGAAGGGGAGCAACGGCTTCATTTGAGCTCTGAGGAGGGGAGGAGAACGCCAGTACCCCTCCGCCGCTCCGTCAGAGACTGCCTCAATCGCGCTCCCCCTTCCAGGGACAGCCATAAATTCGAAGAATTAAAAGGATTGTCAGGCGTCCACCGGAGAGCTTTCCTCTTCATCGAACCCATCAGCTGGGGAAAGGTCACGGCTGGCGGGGCATAGCAACCTGAGCCGCACGGATGTCTTCGGAGCTGACAGACGCTTTGGAGAGATCGTCAAGCTCGAGCCCCGTGGTTTATTAATCATAATAACACAACAAACCCCCTCGGCTGCTCACTCGCAGGGCTGGCTCTGCCGGGGAGTGGAATCGCTGCTGACAGCTCGGGAGAGCAAAACAGAAGCACGGCTCCGGCTGGGCTCCTTCCCCCAGAAGAGGGCAGGAGGGACTAGTGGTTAGTCTTCCTGCCTCGGCAACCGTTCCAAGGACCACAGGGGCCCCTTCTGCCCTGGCCCAATGTTAAAAAAGTAAAGGTAAAGGTTCCCTTGCTCGAAAGCCAGTCGAATCTGGCTCTAGGGTTGCGGTGCTCATCTCCGTTTCAAAGCCGAAGAGCCAGCGCTGTCCGAAGACGTTTCCGTGGTCATGTGGCCGGCATGACTAAACACCAAGGCGCACGGAACGCTGTTCCCTTCCCACCGAAGTGGTACCTATTTATCTACTTGCAATTTCTTGCTTTCGAACGGCTAGGTTGGCAGGAGCTGGGACCAGAGACGGGTGCTCACTCCGTCATGCGGCACTCTCGGGTCCCGAACTTCTGACCTACCGACCTTCCACAGCCTGCAGTTCAGCGTCTTAACCACTTGAGCCACCGCAGCTCCGGCCCAATGTTGGCCAGGCGCAAAGGAGGCATGCGTCTGCATTTCGTAGCAGAGGGTAGCCATGTTGCTCTTGCCGTAGCAGCAGACTTGAACGAGAGTCCAGGAGCACCTTTGAGACTAAGAAGATCAGCTTTCGTGATTCGCTGCCCTTTTCTTCAGATACCAGAAGAAGTGAGCGGTGACTCACGAAAGCTCGTCCCTGCAACAAATGTTGTTACTCTTGAAGGTGTTCCTGGACTCTTGGCTTTTTTCTGCTGCTACAGACAGATCAACACGGCTCCCCATCTGGATCTGTCTCCAGGGGAGGTATCACGTTTAGCTGCACAGAATGGGAAATCCATCCGCCTTCTGATAGAAGGACAGACGGACTCTCATTCTAGCCGTATCTGAAGAAGTGGCTGCAGTGACTCCCGAAAGCTCCTCTCCTGCCACCAATTTTGTTAGTCTGGCTCGTCTCTCCTGCTACAGACAGACTAACACGGCTGCCCATCTTCATCTGTCTCGCAGTAGAAGAGCCAGTTTCGAGTCCAGAAGCACCTTCGAGACCAACAACATTTTCGGGCTAGAAGTTTTCAAGAGTCAGAGCTCCCTTGATTAAGTACGTGTAAAGTGCTGCCAGGTCACAGCTGAATTACGGGCCCACAGGGAGGGGCTTCCCAAGGCAAGGGAGAAGCAGAGGTGGTTGGCCATGGCCTTCCTCTGCAGAACCTTCCTTGGTGGTCTCCCAAGTACGGACCCTGCTTAGTTTCCAACTTATGGTGACCCCAGCGAGGGGCTCTCAAGGCAAGGGAGAAGAAGAGATGGTTGGCCATGGCCTTCCTCTGCAGAGCCTTCCTTGGTGGTCTCCCTTCCAAGTACGGACCCTGCTTAGTTTCCAACTTATGGTGACCCAGCGAGGGGCTCTCAAGGCAAGGGAGAAGCAGAAGCGGTTGGCCATGGCCTTCCTCTGCAGAGCCTTCCTTGGTGGTCTCCCTTTCAAGTACGGACCCTGCTTAGCTTCCGACTTATGGCCACCCCAGCAAGGGACTTCCAAGGCAAGTGAGAAGCAGAGGTGGTTGGCCACGACCTTCCTCTGCGGAGTCTTCCTTGGTGGTCTCCGATCAAAGTACCAGCCCTGCTGAGCTTCCAACTTTTGGTGAGCCCAGCAAGGGGCTCTCAAGGCAAGGGAGAAGCAGAGGCGGTTGGCCATGGCCTTCCTCTGCAGAGCCTTCCCTGGTGGTCTCCCTTCCAAGTACGGACCCTGCTTAGTTTCCAACTTATGATGACCCCATCGAGGAGCTCTGAAGGCAAGGGAGAAGCAGAAGCGGTTGGCCATGGCCTTCCTCTGCAGAGCCTTCCTTGGTGGTCTTCCCCCCAAGAACTGACCCTGCTTAGCTTCCAAGATCTGACAAGATAGGGCTACACCCATGCCGCCTCCCCCCCATCCCTTCATCAGATACCCTTTTGGAATTTGTATCCTTCTTTTCTCCCCAACTGTGACTCAAAGCCGTCTAACATCATCCTTTCCCTCTCCGTTTTCTCGCCACCACAACCCTGGGAAGTAGGCCAGGCTGAGACTCTGTGACAGGCTGAAGATCACCCCCAATCTACTGTAATAGTAGTAGTAGTAGTAGTAGTGGTGGTGGTGGTGGTGGTAGTAGTGTGGTAGTGGTAGTGTAGTGGTAGTAGTGTAGAGGTAGTAGTGTAGTGGTAATGTAGTGGTAGTGTAGTGGTAGTGGTAGTAGTGGTAGTAGTGTAGTGGCAGTGTAGCGGTAGTGGTAGTAGTGTAGTGACAGTGTAGTGGTAGTGGTAGTAGTGGTAGTAGTGTAGTGGTAGTGTAGTGGTAGTGGTAGTAGTGGTAGTAGTGTAGTGGCAGTGTAGTGGTAGTAGTGTAGTGGCAGTGGAAGTAGTGGTAGTAGTGTAGTTGAAGTGTACTGGTAGTAGTGTAGTGGCAGTGTAGTGGTAGTAGTGTAGTGGTAGTAGTGTAGTGGCAGTGTAGTGGTAGTATAGTTGAAGTGTACTGGTAGTAGTGTAGTGGCAGTGTAGTGGTAGTAGTGTAGTGGCAGTGTAGTGGCAGTGTAGTGGTAGTAGTAGTAGTGGTAGTAGTGCAGTGGCAGTGAAGTGGTAGTGGTAGTAGTGGTAGTAGTGTAGTGGTAGTGGTAGTAGTGTAGTAGTAGTGTAGTAGTAGTGGTAGTAGTGGCAGTGGTAGTGGTAGTAGTGGCGGTGGTAGTGGTGGTAGTACTGATAGTAGTAGTGGTAGTGGTGGTGGTGGTAGTGGGCATTCGAACCTGGGTCGACAAAAAAACTGAGGTCCACCACTCTGTTCACTAGACTGCACTGGCTCAAGGCATACTGCACAGCTCTCTAAGAGCACAAAAGGAAAACTGGGCAGAACTGCAGCATTACCAGGATAAACCGCTTGGGTTGCCTGATACCTCATGGGACCCCAGAGCACTGTTTGCCCTCAGCAGCTCAAAAGGAGCTGGGCATCCCCTCCCAGACCTGTGCCACCACCAGCCCCGGCACTGCGAGGTGGAGCACCCAAGCAAGGATGCCCTGTTCTCTCGCTCTGTCTCTCTCTAGCTCTGACACACACACACAAACCATTACACACTTAGAAGAAATCTGCATGCCACCAGCAGCAAAGACTTCAGTTCAACTCAGACATCACTGCAGTGCTAGAGAGCAATGTGGCGCACTGCTTAATGGAGGGGCCTGTTTTTTCCTTTAAATCAAACTCTGTGACGTGCTTGCTTTTAAGGGAAACGGTTTTACCTTTAATTCACACTTTGTATATATATAAACTTGGTAGTTTCTGCTGCCACCAGGAATTTAAAATTCCGAATCTCTCTCCTTTGGTAGTGTAACCCAGGATCTGGGTGCTTCAGAGGACTAATGTGGCCCTGAGGAAGTACTGTACTGAATTCTGGGATATTTAAACAAAAATGGATTTATTGAAATATAAGAACAGAATAGGTTTCCGGGGAAAAAGGAACTTGTAGAAGATAACTAGCAAGCTTGGTGTCACACCAGTCTCTCAGACACCAAAATTCCACCCTGACAGGAGTCTCTCTCTTTCTCACATATGTAGCCAAACCGGCCAAACTTTTTGACTTTTCCACACAGGATAAAACATTGGTCTAATCACACAGTTTAGACACAACTTGTTTCTTTTCCTTATAGACTCTCTCACAATACTTTTAGAGTTCCACAGGCACTCTTTAAAGCTTCTCACACTTCACTCTCCAAAGACACACACATTGAACTGTGTCATAAAACACACACACAAACGGTTCCTCACAGAACATCGCCTCCCACACTCCCAGTCATCAGCCAGTCACAGCACACTCATCTCCCCCTATCGCCCTCCTCACAGCACTGCACTCAAACAACATTTAAAGACACACACACACCAAAACAAGGAATCATTACAAACAGCACGATTGAGCCTCTTCACCCAACATCCTTTCCTCAATCTGAAGTCACCCACTCGCACATGAATTCACATGACGCTGCCTTTTACTGAATCAGCCCATTAGCCCATCAAGGTAAGTACTGTCTGTCCACTCAGAACAGCAGCAGCTCTCTAGGGTCTCAGGCGGAGGCCTTTCCCATCATCCACTGCCTGGTCCTTTCAACTGGAGATTGAACCTGGGAACTTCTGCATGCCAAGCAGGTGTTCTACCACTGAGCCATGACTCCTCTCTGTGGCTATCCAGGGTCTCAGGCAGAGGTATTTCCCATCACCTCCTGCCTGGTCCTTTTAACTGGAGGTGCTGGGGATTGAACCTGGGACCTTCTGCGTGCCAAGCAGAGGCTCTTCCACTGAGCCATGGCCCCTCTCTTCATGGCTCTCCAGGGTCTTAGGCAGAGGTCTTTCCCATCACCTCCTGCCTGGTCACTTTAACTGGAGATGCCGGGGATTGAACCTGGGGCCATCTATCGATCATCATGCTTGCTGAGACTCAGGGTGGATTAGATAGTGCGAGTCAAGTGCAGTCAACAGGATGAGGCACCCAGTGACCCAATGTTAGGGTTTGGACTACCGAAATCCGAAAACAAACAGCCCCCTCTCAGGCAGAGCTGAAACAAACCTGAAGCTAAGAATTTAAACGTGGTGTGTTAAAATGGTGCAGAAACGACTTAGTCTGAAGCCCACTTACAGCGACAACTTTCAGAATACGCCTAAAGGGAAACTCATAGAATCATAGAGTTGGAAGGGACCTCCAGGGCCATCTAATCCAGCCCACAAATAAGAACAGAAGAACAGAAGAGAAGCCAACGTTGGATCAGGCCAGTGGCCCATCCAGTCCAACACTGTGTGTCACACAGTGGCCAGAAATACCAGGTGCCATCAGGAGGTACAGCAGTGGGGCCAGGACACCAGAAGCCCTCCCATTGTTGCCCCCGCCCCCAAGCATCGCTTGCCCCAGACCAAGAGTTCCTCTCCATACCTTGTGGCTAATAGCCCCTGATTGACCTCTGCTCCATATAAGAACATAAGAGAAGCCAATGTTGGGTCCAGCCAATGGCCGATCCAGTCCAACACTCCTGTGTCACACAGTGGGCAGAAATACCAGGTGCCATCAGGAGGTCCAGCAGTGGGGCCAGAACACTAGAAGCCCTCCCACCGTTGCCCCCCCCCCAGCACCAAGAATACAGAGCATTCCTTGCGCAAGACCGAGAGTTCCTATAAGAACATAAGAGAAGCCCATGTTGGATCAGGCCAACGGCCCATCCAGTCCAACACTCTGTGTCACACACAGTGGCCAGAACTACCAGGGGCCCTCAGGAGGTCCACCAGTGGGGCCAGGACACTATTTATTTTTATTTTATTTTATTTATTTGGATTTATATCCCGCCCTCCCCGAAGGCTCAGGGCGGCTGACAATAGGGCACGAATGCCAGATTTAAAACAGAATAAACAGTATAAAACAAATAAAATCATACAGTACAACATCAACATTTAGAAACAAGATGGGGCAGATCTTAATCTCTGGCAACATACTAGTAACCTGTCCCCTCTCCATCCAGGGGAGACGGACCACTAGAAGCCCTCCCACTGTTGCCTCCCCCCAAGCACCAAGAATACAGAGCCTCACTTGCCCCAACCTGAGAGTTCCTATCTAATAAGAACGTAAGAGAAGCCAATGTTGGATCAGGCCAATGGCCCATCCAGTCCAACACTCTGTGTCACACAGTGGCCAAGAATACCAGGTGCCATCAGGAGGTCCACCAGTGGGGCCAGGACACTAGAAACCCTCCCACCGTTGCCCCCCCCCAGCACCAAGAAGACAGAGCTTCCCAGCCTGAGAGTTCCTATCTATACCCTGTGGCTACTAGCCACCGATGGACCTCTGCTCCAGATGTCTATCCAATTCCCTCTTGAAGCCGTCCATGCTTGTAGCCGCCACCACCTCCTGTGTCAGTGAATTCCACACATTAATCCCTCTTTGGGTGAAGAAGGACTTCCTTTGATCCGTTCTAACCCGACCGCTCAGCAATTCCATGGGGTGCCCACGAGTTCTTGTCTTGTGAGAGAGGGAGAAAAGGACCTCTTTCTCGACCTGCTCTATCCCAGGCGTAACCTTATAAACCTCGATCATGTCACCCCTCAGCCATCAGAAGCAGCAGCCGGGAGTCCTTCCATTGTGTTAGAGCTGGTTAGAGCCAGTTCTCAGAAGCAGGGGATCCCAACTAGTTACTCCGAATGTCTCGGGATGCCTCGGGGCCAACAGCGCTAAGAACCCCCCCTGGCCTGTCACTACCCGTCTGCATCGGTAGTCTGCCGAGATCTTCGGCCTTGGAACTAGCGCACCGAGGAGCATATGGCTCGCAGCCTTTGTTGCGTGCCTCTCTGTCAACCTCGAGTACGCCATTTAGGAAATTAGAAAAGCCAGAGACAGCTCGAAAGACGTCTGGGGAGGGGGGCAAGGCCACGGAGAGGGCTCCGGCAGCATCTCCCCCCCCCCCATGTGCGGCGACCGACATCGATACAACCGCTGATGGTTCTCCCAGAGAGATTGCAACGCGATGAAAAAGGAGGGGCGGCTTCCTTTCATAACCTTTATCTGATTTCCCTCTCCCGGGGAGGGTATCGAGGGTGGTGGGCGGTCCTCGGCGCCAATAAAGAGGACACAATAGCAGCCTGATCGGAGACAAGATGAGGTCCGGCTTTCATTAGAAAGGACACAATACGTTTGGGTGGAAAAGAAAAGTCCGCTTAAATACCAAATGAGTGGAGGTTTTCAAGATGTTCCCTGCCCAGTTAACAATCGGGGTGGGAAGGGGGCGAAGAAAAGCAAGTCATTTCTATCCTGGAGTAATATGTCGCGGGTGGCCCCAGTGGATTCTGGGAGTTTGGAGAGCCTGGGGAATTGAACACACACTTGTTCGACCAGTTTCTTTGGGATCCCATGGAATTCAAACTGTGAAAGACAAAGGGAGGTGGCTTAGCCAAGTGGCCACCCGTAAGAGCATCAGAAGTGCCCTGCAGCTCTGACCAGTGGTCCATCTAGTCCAGCATCCTGGCTCACACAGTGGGCCAATGAGTTCCTCTGGATGGCCAAGAAACAGGGCAGAGAGGCCGAGCCTTTCCCCTGATAAGAACCTCAGAAGAGCCCTGCTGGATCAGACCAGTGAGGGTCCATCTACTCCAGCATCCTGTCTCACACAGGGGCCAGCCAGTTCCTCTGGAGGGCCAGCAACAGGGCAGAGAGGCCGAGGCCTTCCCCTGAGAAGAGCCCTGTGGAATCAGACCAGTGAGGGTCACTCTAGTCCAGACTCCTGTCTTACTGAGTGGCCAACTAGTTCCTCTGGAGGGCCGACAACAGGGCACAGAGGCTGAGGCCATCCCCTGATAAGAATCTCAGAAGAGCCCTGCTGGATTAGGCCACTGAAGGTCCATCTAGTCCAGTCTTCTATCTCAAACAGTGGCCGACCAGTTCCTGAGGAGGGCCAACAACAGGAAACAGAGGTGAGGGCCTTCCCCTGATAAGAACCTCAGAAGAGCCCTGCTGGGTCAGACCAGGGAGGGTCCATCCAGTCCAGCCTCCCGTCTCACACAGGGGCCAGCCAGTTCCTCTGGAGGGCCAGCAACAGGGCAGAGAAGCTGAAACCTTTCCTGATAAGAACACCTGAAGAGCCCTGCTGAACCTCGATCATGTCACCCCTCAGCCGTCGTTTCTCCAAGCTAAAGAGCTCCAAGCATTTTAACCTTTCTTCATCGGGAAGGTGTTCCAACCCTTTTATCATTCTAGTTGCCCTTCTCTGCACTTTTTCCAGTCTAGATGGCATCCACTGAAGGAAGTGCGCACGTGGGCTTTTTTAAAAAAACTTTGCGCATGCGCATAGGCGTCACAGCGTGTCCTTGTTGAAGGAGGCGCACAGTGTTTTGTTTGTTTTTTTTTAAAAAAAAACCTTTTGGCGCATGCACATAGATGTGACAGCGCGTCCTTGTCGATCTGCGCATGTGTAGAGATTTTTTAAAATGGCGCCCGCTCGGGATGGTCTGACATCAGACCACCCCGGCGGGAGGATTGCGTGCTAGTGGAACCGCCAGACGGATGAAAGTCCGCAGTTGTCCCACAGGTAACCGAAAACCCCAGATTTAAAGTGGTATCTTTTAAGTACAGTTCCGAAGCGTGGCGAAACGGGATGCCCATGGAAGACGGATGTTTCCCAGATGGTTGTGCCTGGACATTACCTTTAGATCCGTGAGGCAATCGTGCCTCGCGCGGATCTAAAAAGCCGTCTGATCAGACTCACAGACTTTCAGATCTGCCCCTTCCTCCATTGGGGCCATTTATTCCGTCAGTCCATCAGTGGCTATTAGCCGTCGGTCCATCAGTGGCTATTAGCTACAAGGTATAGATAGGAACTCTCAGTCTGGGGCAGCCACAAGGTATAGATAGGAACTCTCAGTCTGGGGCAGGTGATGCACTCTATGCTTCGTGCTGGGGGGGGGGTCAGCAGTGGGAGGGCTTCTAGTGTCCTAGAACAGATAAAAGGAAATACTTCTTCACCCAAAGAGTGATTAACATATGGAATTCACTGCCACAGGAGGTGGTGGCGGCTACAAGCATGGACAGTTTCAAGAAGGAATTAGATAAACATCTGGAGCAGAAGTCCATCAGTGGTTATTAGCCACAGGGTATAGATGGGATCTCTCAGTCTGGGGCAGGTGATGCACTCTATTCTTGGTGCTGGAGGGGGCAGCAGTGGGAGGGCTTTTGGTGTCCTGGCCCCACTGCTGGACCTCCTGATGGCACCTGGTATATTTTGGCTGCTGTGTGACAGAGTGTTGGACTAGATGGGCCATTGGCCTGATTCAACATTGGCTTCTCCTATGTTCTTATGTTCTTATGTTCTCATGTTCTAGTGTCCTGGCCCCTCTGGTGGACCTCCTGATGGCACCTGGTGTTTCTGGCCACTGTGTGACACAGAGAGTGTTGGACTAGATGGGCCATTGGCCTGATCCAACATTGGCTTCTCTTATGTTCTTATGTTCTTCCTGGCCTCTCACTACTTCACGTCCCTCCCCCCGCTTTGCATTCATGTGCGCTCCTTCCCCAGTACCCCCTTGTGAGCTCCGCTTCGATTATGGAGATTGCCGGTGGTTCAAGGGACCAGCCGTTGACATCAAACAATCTCATCAACCCCTGGCCTCCCCTCCAGCTTCTCAATTAAGGATAAGTGCACGCAAAGCCAGACGTGAGACGGATCAAGGGAGGGCTCAGTCATGCCTGAGACGTCAATAAAGGCTGTTAAGGCTGGGGTGTGTGCCTGCATGTGATGGAAGCCAAGAACCTCTCCAGCAACGCCAGATTTCACCCAGGTCTTTTTTCCTTCTTCCAATTTTGGCTAATCCAGACAATTGACTGCTTCCTGCTTCGGCACATCAAATAAATCATGCAGACTGGAACCTGACTCCTCTCATAAAGATACAGGTCAGCAGTGTCCCCTCTAAGCTGAGTTAGCATGAGCTAGCTCACAGATTTTTTAGCCTCCGGCTCACAGATTCTTTTGCCTTAGCTCAGGAAGGGAGGGCTCCAGCGCAGACCAATTGATGCAGCAGCCAAATCGCTCGCTCACAACTTTAGAAGAAGAGAAGAAGAGTTTGGATTTACACCCCGCCCTTCACTGCCCAAAGGTGTCTCAGAGCAGCTTACAAACTCCTTTCCCTTCCCCTCCTCACAACAGACCCCCTGTGAGGT
Organism: Gekko gecko; assembly: GCA_029375565.1. Taxonomy (NCBI): domain Eukaryota; kingdom Metazoa; phylum Chordata; class Lepidosauria; order Squamata; family Gekkonidae; genus Gekko; species Gekko gecko. Next base: position 263,182,223 of record JAPDNY010000002.1, read on the forward strand.
AGGTGGGGCTGAGAGAACTCTGACAGAGACTGTCCTTGAGAGAACAGCTGTGCCAGAGCTTGTGACGGACCCAAGGTCACATCAGCAGGTGCAAGTGGAGGAGCGGGGAATCAAACCCGGCTCTCCCAGATAAGAGTCCGCTTACTTAACCACTACACCAAACTGGCTCTCTATGTGAGCTCACAAAAGTAGAATTTCTGCTCACAAGACTCCTCAACTTAGACGGAGCGTTGCAGGTGACAGAAGTGAATTGAAGGAAGGGGGAAGAAGAAGAAGAAGAAGAAGAAGAAGAAGAAGAAGAAGAAGAAGAAGAAGAAGAAGAAGAAGAAGAAGAAGAAGAAGAAGAAGAAGAAGAAGAAGAGGAGGAGGAGGAGGAGGAGGAGGAGGAGATTGGATTTATACCCCGGCCTCCACTTGGAGACTCAGAGCGGCTTACATGCTCCTTTCCGTTCTCTTCCCCACAACAGACACCCTGGGAGGTAGGCGGGGCTGAGAGAGCTCTTCCGAGGACTGCTCCTGAGAGAACAGCTCTGACAGAACTATGGCTTGCCCAAGGTCATCCAGCAGGTGCAAGTGAGGGAGTGGGGGAATCAAGCCCGGTTCTCCCAGATTAGAGTCTGTGCACTTAACCACCACACCAAACGGTGCCGCCGAAATCAGACGTTGTTCCATTGAGTAAATGGTTAACCGGAAATTTGTACACGAGCTCTATCGAGGAAACAGCTTGCCTCTTCAGATCAGCAGGGTGCAAACAAAGCGTCATCACCACGAGTGAGCAGGAGGTGCAAACAAACCCTCCTTTGCCAGCAACCCCGCCCGTTCCAAAAAAGTCAATGGCCTGAAGCTATCTAGAGGTGGTGGAAAAGTCACAGGGGATGCTGACCCCCGTAGGGATTTTGAAGGAAAGAGATGTTTGGAGATGGGTTGGCCGTTGCCTGCCTCTGCGTAGCAACCCGGGGCTTCCTTGAAGGTCTCCCATGCAAGTTCTAGCCAGGGCCGAACCTGCTTAGCTTCCAAGATCTGATGAGATTCGGCGAGCCCGGGCCATCCATGTCAGGGTATCAAGATTCAGGAAGGCCATCAAAAATATGGCGGCGTGACAAAGGGCTAGCTTACCACAGACCTCAAGGTCCATCTCAGTCCAAAGGGAGGCCCAAGAGCTGAAACCAAAGCCTAAATTGCCAGGAGTGGGGAGCGTATCAGGACCATATTGCTGGGGCCTTGGATACTTTGAAGGCCCTTGCGAGCAGGCGAGCCTTGCGACGACCAAAGGAAATCCTTCTTTACACTGAGAGTGACTGAAAGGCGGAATTTTGCTGCGAGAGGATATAGTGACGGCTGCAGGAATGAACGGTCTTCAAAGGAGATTCGAGAGATTCAGGGAGGATGAGTCTATCAGAGGCTACTAGCCACGATGGCTGAGGGGAACCTCCACAGTCAGAGGCAATCGACCTCTGAATACCAATGACAGCAGGCAACATCAGGGGAAGGCCTCGTCCTCTCTGCCCTGTTGTTGGCCCTCCAGAGGAACTGGCTGGCCACAGTGTGAGACGGGAGGCTGGACTGGATGGACCCTCCCTGGTCTGACCCGGCAGGGCTCTTCTGAGGTTCTTAACAGGGGAAGGCCTCGGTCTCTCTGCCCTGTTGCTGGCCCTGCAGAGGAACTGGCTGGGCACTGTGTGAGATGGGAGGCTGGACTGGATGGACCCTCCCTGGTTTGACCCAGCAGGGCTCCTCTGAGGTTCTTGTCAGGGGAAGGCCTCGGCCTCTCTATCCAGTTGTTAGCCCTCTAGGGGAACTGGTTGGCCACTGTGTGAGACTGGAGGCTGGGCAAGATGGACCCTCCCTGGGCTGACCCAGCAGGGCTCTTCTGAGGTTCTTATCAGGGGAAGGCCTCGGCCTCTCTGCCCTGTTGCTGGCCCTCCAGAGGAACTGGCTGGCCCCTGTGTGAGACGGGAGGCTGGACTGGATGGACTCTCCCTGGTCTGACCCAGCAGGGCCCTTCTGAGGTTTTTATCAGGGGAAGGCCTCGGCCTCTCTGCCCTGTTGCTGGCCCTCCAGAGGAACTGGCTGGCCCCTGTGTGAGACCGGAGGCTGGACTGGATGGGCCCTCCCTGGTCTGATCCAGCAGGGCTCTTCTAATGTTCTTCTGGCAGGGAGGTTAAAAGGCAGCGAGGGGATAATTCATCTCACAGGTCTCCAGTCTGCATCCTGTGACAGGCCACCAGCGTGGAGTGACAGTCCTGGGGGTGAGCGGGCGGGGGGGCCTGCACACCCCCACCCATAAGGCTGCCTGACGCAGCACCTTCTGGCGCTCCAGACTGATTTTGCACCTCCTGCCTTGCCAGCTTTGTCATTTGCACCCTTCATCCTTTGACAGAAGAAAAGACGGCATGTCTCAAAGAAGAGTGGAGAGCCAGGAAGCCACTTTGATGGGGGGCGGGGGGGGGGCGGGAAGGGACGGACTGAGTCCTGCCAACGCTTTTGGGAAACCGTCACTCGCAGAGAGATGTTTTGTTCCAGAGCAGGCCGTGCCTTTGCACATGACACTCGTCGGCACACTTAAAAGGGAAAAAAAAAATCAGCACTCTCACAGAAGGACAGGCACGAGAACTTCTAGAGAGACCGAAGAAATTCCGTCTGTCGTCTTATTCTTCCTTCCAGGAACTCAGGGTGGCTTTACGGACGCGTATGAGTGAGCCACATGCGGGCTTCGCTGCCAGAGAATGTGGTGATGGCCACCACATGGACGGCTTAGACAATTTCACGGAGGACAAGCCTATCAGTGGCTAACAGGGAAGGGGAAATCAAAGAACCTCCACAACCAGAAGCAGTCAACCTCTGTGTGGTATCACCAGGAGGCAACAGCGGGGGAAGGCCTCGGCCTCTATACCTTGTTGTTGGCCCTCCAGGGGAACTGGCTGGCCCCTGTGTGAGATGGGAGGCTGGACTAGATGGACCCTCACTGGTCTGATCCAGCAGGGCTCTTCTGAGGTTCTCATCAGGGGAAGGCCTCGGCCTCTCTGCCCTGTTGCTGGCCCTCCAGAGGGACTGGCTGGCCCCTGTGTGAGACAGGAGGTTGGACTAGAGGGATCCTCCCTGGTCTGACCCAGCAGGGCTCTTCTGAGGTTCTCATCAGGGGAAGGCCTCGGCCTCTCTGCCCTGTTGCTTGCCCTCCAGAGGGACTGGCTGGCCCCTGTGTTAGACAGGAGGCTGGACTAGAGGGACCCTCCCTGGTCTGACCCAGCAGGGCTCTTCTGAGGTTCTTATCAGGGGAAGGCCTCGTCCTCTCTGCCCTGTTGCTGGCCCTCCAGAGGGACTGGCTGGCCCCTGTGTGAGACAGGAGGCTGGACTAGAGGGACCCTCATTGGTCTGACCCAGCAGGGCTCTTCTGAGGTTCTTATCAGGGGAAGGCCTCGTCCTCTCTGCCCTGTTGCTGGCCCTCCAGAGGGACTGGCTGGCCCCTGTGTGAGACAGGAGGTTGGACTAGAGGATCCCTCCCTGGTCTGACCCAGCAGGGCTCTTCTGAGGTTCTTTTCAGGGGAAGGCCTCGTCCTCTCTGCCCTGTTGCTGGCCCTCCAGAGGGACTGGCTGGCCCCTGTGTGAGACAGGAGGCTGGACTAGAGGGACCCTCCCTGGTCAGACCCAGCAGGGCTCTTCTGAGGTTCTTATCAGGGGACGGCCTCGGCCTCTCTGCCCTGTTGTTGGCCCTCCAGAGGAACTGGCTGGCCCTTGTGTGAGACGGGAGGCTGGACTGGATGGACCCTCCCTGGTCTGACCCAGCAGGGCTCTTCTGAGGTTCTTATCAGGGGAAGGCCTCGGCCTCTCTGCCCTGTTGCTGGCTCTCCAGAGGAACTGGCTGGCCCCTGTGTGAGACGGGAGGCTGGACTGGAGGGACCCTCCCTGGTCTGACCCAGCAGGGCTCTTCTGAGGTTCTTATCAGGGGACGGCCTCGGCCTCTCTGCCCTGTTGTTGGCCCTCCAGAGGGACTGGCTGGCCCCTGTGTGAGACAGGAGGCTGGACTAGAGGGACCCTCCCTGGTCTGACCCAGCAGGGCTCTTCTGAGGTTCTTATCAGGGGAAGGCCTCGTCCTCTCTGCCCTGTTGCTGGCCCTCCAGAGGGACTGGCTGGCCCCTGTGTGAGACAGGAGGCTGGACTAGAGGGACCCTCCCTGGTCTGACCCAGCAGGGCTCTTCTGAGGTTCTTATCAGGGGAAGGCCTCGTCCTCTCTGCCCTGTTGCTGGCCCTCCAGAGGGACTGGCTGGCCCCTGTGTGAGACAGGAGGTTGGACTAGAGGGACCCTCCCTGGTCTGACCCAGCAGGGCTCTTCTGAGGTTCTTATCAGGGGACGGCCTCGGCCTCTCTGCCCTGTTGTTGGCCCTCCAGAGGAACTGGCTGGCCCTTGTGTGAGACGGGAGGCTGGACTGGATGGACCCTCCCTGGTCTGACCCAGCAGGGCTCTTCTGAGGTTCTTATCAGGGGAAGGCCTCGGCCTCTCTGCCCTGTTGCTGGCTCTCCAGAGGAACTGGCTGGCCCCTGTGTGAGACGGGAGGCTGGACTGGAGGGACCCTCCCTGGTCTGACCCAGCAGGGCTCTTCTGAGGTTCTTCTCAGGGGAAGGCCTCGGCCTCTCTGCCCTGTTGCTGGCTCTCCAGAGGAACTGGCTGGCCCCTGTGTGAGACGGGAGGCTGGACTGGAGGGACCCTCCCTGGTCTGACCCAGCAGGGCTCTTCTGAGGTTCTTATCAGGGGAAGGCCTCGGCCTCTCTGCCCTGTTGCTGGCTCTCCAGAGGAACTGGCTGGCCCCTGTGTGAGACGGGAGGCTGGACTGGAGGGACCCTCCCTGGTCTGACCCAGCAGGGCTCTTCTGAGGTTCTTCTCAGGGGAAGGCCTCGGCCTCTCTGCCCTGTTGTTGGCCCTCCAGAGGAACTGGCTGGCCCTTGTGTGAGACGGGAGGCTGGACTGGATGGACCCTCCCTGGTCTGACCCTGCAGGGCTCTTCTGAGGTTCTTATCAGGGGACGGCCTCGGCCTCTCTGCCCTGTTGTTGGCCCTCCAGAGGAACTGGCTGGCCGCTGTGTGAGACGGGAGGCTGGACTGGATGGACACTCACTGGCCTGATCCAGTCTGCACATATGGGTTTTCCTTTGCCATGGAGTCTTGCAGTGAAGATACACGAACTCGGAGCTTACCAGCTGGTGCCCTTTATACAGTTTATATCTCCGGTACCTGGCATTCCATTTTATGGCACGCACGGCCCGGCCTGACAAAGTGAAATCTATGTCAGATCCGGCCCTCGTCACAAATGAGTTGGACACCTCTGCACCCGATAATCTGCTTCCAATCCACTTTCAATGCACTTTCCAAGTGGATTTTGCCAGTTCACCCAGTAAAACCCAGCTGGAAAGTGCATCGAAAGCGGGTTATTTGGTGTGTGTGATCACACGGACTCAGGTTCTTAAATTTGGAGGGGTGCCCCTCAATGCTCCCTCTAAGCTGTGGAGTCCGGTGAGCAAAAATTCTACTTGGTGAGCTACTGGCATTAAAGTTGTGAGCGAGCAATTTGGCTGCTGCGTAAATTAGTACCTCTGGAGCCATCCCTTCCCGAGCCAAGACAAACAATGTCTGAGCCAGAGGGTAAAAAACTGTGAGTTCTTAGAATACTATATGCAAAATACCGGAAGAGGGAATTAGATAAACATCTGGAGCAGAGGTCCATCAGTGGCTATTAGCCACAGGGTATAGATGGGAACTCTCAGTGTGGGGCAGGTGATGCACTCTATTCTTGGTGCTGGAGGGGGCAGCAGTGGGAGGGCTTCTGGTGTCCTGGCCCCACTGCTGGACCTCCTGATGGCACCTGGTATATTTTGGCCGCGTGTGACAGAGTGTTGGACTAGATGGGCCATTGGCCTGATTCAACACTGGCTTCTCTTATGTTCTTAAAGAAGAAACTCCACCGAAAGAAGAAATAATAAGGAAGCTGTTTGAGGCTGCGGAAATGGACAAATTAACATTACAGCTACAAGGGAAGAACAATGGCTTGTTTCAAGAAACCTGGACTAAATTTTATAGATGGATGGAACAAACTGTGTAGAATTTAGAAATTGACATGAATCTAGAAGGTAAAAATCAGCAAAGGCATGTACTATATGATAAAGATTCTACTATTTCTTCTTAATCTGAGAATAAGTATGAGCTCCACTATCGTAGTTTATGTTAAGTTTGTTATTCCTTGTCGTTACTTTTGTGTCTCTTGTAGTTTTCTTCTCAGAAACAGAAGAGACCCCCGCACTTCTGCAGGAGTATACCGCATACCATGCAGTTGTGGACGAGTTTACATCGGGACCACACAGAGTAGCATTCAGACAAGAATAATAGAACGTGAAAGACACTGCAGACTTGGCCCACCTGAAAAATCAGCAGTGGCTGAACATAGCCTAACTCAAACAGGACATGGTATTTTGTTCCAAGACACTGATAGGCTGGACAACACTTCCAATTACCATGTCAGATGATACAGGGAGGCCATTGAAATTCATAAAAATAAACACAATTTCAACAGGGAAGAAGAGAGTTTAAAAATAAATAGGGCATGGTTTCCTCTCCTGAAAAACACAAAATGCTCTACAGCTGACAATAGCACTACAGATAAGATTAGTGTTTCAACAGCCAATCCACACACAAAAGAACCTCCTCAGGAAACAGGAAACCTCCTCAGGAAACAATCCATAGACAAAAGAACCTCCTCAGGAAAGCTCCTCCATTAGCCTGTTCATAGCCTGGGGAACTCCTACAAGACAATGACTCAGCCCTACCCCACCTTCCAGGGTAGATCTAAATCACCTGCCTACCATTTTTCTGCTCACCCTGACACAGAGAGTACTCCATCCTTCTGTGTGATACCTCTGAGGATGCCAGTCACAGCTACTGGCGAAACGTCAGGCCCTACAATGCCAAGACCACGGCCACATGACCCGGAAAATCTACAGCAACTAATTTCTTTTCTTTCTTTCTGAAAACAATAAAATCCCCTGGTCGAATGAGGGCTTTAAAAACAACAACTGTGAGATAACTTGCAACCAGCTCAGCTTAGAGGGAGCACTGGTGCCCCTCTTCCGACCTTTGACCCTCTCCAAAATCCCCTTGTCACCCGGCCAGTCTCTGACTTCCCTGCACCTGTGTTTTGCCAAGGGCTACCACTGTCATGCCCAGCGGGGAAGCGTTTTACCGATCTGGAGCAGAAGCTGAAAATGATTGAACGGATGGATATAACTTTTTTGTTGCCTAACAGGCACGTTTCCCCGCTTTGGGCTCGTACGCAATTCCGCGGAGGTTGGAACTCCTGAGCGCCGGCTGGCCCCGACTCCCAGGAAGCAAATTACCGGCAGAGGCCTACAAAGTCCTTTCGACAGCCTTCTGCTACCCGCTACCCGCTGAGACCAGAAATAGAAAACCCCTTGGTGCTTTGCTTTCAGATTTCTATTGAGGCTCCCATTATCGCCGCTAACCATTTTTTTCTTCTATCGATTTCAGCCTGCATAAAAATGACGGGCGGACCTCCTTTCCTTGCTGACAGTCCTGGCTCTTTGAGGAGAGGAGAGGCTGAGAAACGAAGGGGTTTTTTTGGGGGGGAGGAAGGGTGCAAAAGCCAGATATTCTGGCTGCACACAGGGTTGCCAACTCTGGGTCGGGGAAATCCTGGAGACGTGGGGGTGGAGCCTTGGAAAGGCTCGAGTTCAGAAAGTGGAAGGACTTTGGCAGGGTATGACGCCGTAGAAGTCCACTCTCCGATGCAGCTGTCTTTTAACTGGAGATGCCGGGGACTGAACCTGGGACCTTCCGCCTGCCAAGCAGAGGCTCTGCCACTGAGCCACGGCCCCTCCCCTTGGCTCTCCAGGGTCTCAGGCTGAGGTCTTTCACATCACCTGCTGCCTGGTCCTTTTAGCTGGAGATGCCAGGATTGAACCTGGGACCTTCTGCATGCAAAGCAGAGGCTCTTCCACTCAGCCACAGTCTCTCCAGGGTCTCAGGCAGAGGTCTTTCTCATCACCTACTGCCTGTTCCTTTCAACTGGAGATGCTGGGGATTGAACCTGGGACCTGATGCTGGGGAACACTGAGCCACAGCCCCTCTTTGCAGCTCTCCAGGGTCTCAGGCTGAGGTCTTTCTCATCACCTACTGCCTGGTCCTTTTTAACTGGAGATGCCGGGGATTGAACCTGGGACCTCCTGCATGCCGAGCAGAGGTTCTCCCACTGAGCCACAGGCCCCTCTCGGTGGCCCTCCAGGGTCTCAAGCAGAGGTTGTTCACATCACTCCTTGGAAGAAGCTGGAAAAAAATCTGCTGGTCAATCAGACAGACAGACAGACGGACGGACAGATGGGGAGGGAGATGAAGTCCACCGTTTGCAGGCCATATGAACATGTGAAGCTGCCTTAGACTGAATCAGACCTTACATCCATCAACGTCAGTATTGTCTGCTCAGACTGGAAGCAGCTGCTCAGGGTCTCAGGGTCTTTCACATCACCTACCAATGGGTCCTTTTAACTGGAGATGGCGGGGATTGAACCAGGGACCTTCTGCATGCCAAGCAGAGGCTCTGCCACTGAGCCATGGCCCCTCTCTGTGGCTCTCCAGGGTCTCAGGCATGAGGTCATTCACATCCCCTCCTGCCTTGTCCTTTTGACTGGGGGTGCCGGGGATTGAACCTGGGACCTCCAGCATGCCAAGCGGAGGCTCTTCCACTGAGCCACGGCCCCTCTCCGTGGCTCTCCAGGGTCTCAAGCAGAGGTCATTCACATCACCTCCTGCCTGGTCCTTTTAACTGGAGATGCCGGGGATTGAACCTGCAACCTCCGTCATGCCAAGCAGAGGCTCTGCTACTGAGCCACGGCCCCTCTCTGTGGGTCTCCAGGGTCTCAGGCAGAGGTCATTCACATCCCCTCCTGCCTTGTCCTTTTTACTGGGGGTGGGACCTTCTGCATGCCAAGCCAATGCTGGGGATTGAATCTGGGACCTTCTGCATGCCCAGCAGATGTTCTACCATGGAGCCTTCAGCATGCCAAGCGGAGGCTCTTCCACTAAGCCACGGCCCCTCCCCAATGACCTCTGCAGTCTGGAACAATGCCCCCTCTAAGCTGTGGAGTCTTGTGAGCAAAAATTCTACTTTGTGAGCTACCGGCGTTAAAGCTGTGAGCGAGCGGTTTGGCTGCTGCGTGAACTAGTTTGTTCTGGAATCCTCCTTCCTGAGCTAAGGCAAAAAAGGCGTGAGCCAGAAGCTAAAAGACTGTGAGCTAACTCACGCTAACTCAGCTGGGAGGGAACACTGGCTGCAATGCTCCCTTCTAAGCTGTGGAGTCTCGTGAGCAAAAATTCCACTCTGTGAGCTACCGGCATTAAAGCTGTGAGCGAGCACTTTGGCTGCTGCATACACTAGTTCGCTCTGGAGCTCTCCTTCCTGAGCTAGGAGGAAAACGTGTGAGCCGGAGGCTAAGAAACTGTCAGCGAGCTCACACCGACTCAGTTTAGGGGGAACACTGGTCTGGAGATCCGTTGTAATTCTCGGAGATCTCCGGACCCTACCTGGAGGTTGGCAACCCTCCAGGTTGGTGGGGATCTCAGCGGGGGGCCAAACGATACACCCCAATCCTTGGCCGTGAGCAGACGGCAGGTGGGCCGCAAGCCACAACTCTCAAGGAAGAATGCGGCGGCGTTGTCCTCCCAGAGGGAATTCTTCCTGGCTCCCGCCCCATCAGGGGACGGGGGTCGCTAGGGGGCTCTTCCCCTGCTGAGGCCGCCTTCCCCATACTTTCCGTGAGCCGCAGGGGGGAAATGGCCATCCACCCCCCCCATCTCAAGCCGAAAAAGCCCGTCTCCTTCATGTGCACAGCGTGATGCAAAACGAAGGTCCGGTAGAGTTTCTGTTGCCACAACGTGATGCCGGTCGCTAAGCAACCCCGACAGAATTAGTTCTGGGAACTATTTGCAGGATACGTGCGGATTCCTGTCTACCTCTGTCAGGGGGTGGCCGTCTCTGGCCTGGGACTGTGGATTCGCCGACTCCCCCTCCCGTGAGAAGCAGGTGTATTTCTGCTGAATTGTCTCCGTCACCTAAATCTCCCAGTTCCATAGACGGCTCACCAGTCTTTCCCTCTAAACTGAGTTCGTGTGAGCTAGCTCACAGTTCTATAGCCTCCGGCTCACCCATTTTTGACTTGGAGCAGGAAGGATGGCTCCAGAAGACACTGATTTACGCAGTAGCCAAACCGCTCGCTCACAATGTTAATGCCAGGAGCTCACACAAGTAGAATTTTTGCTCACAAGACTCCGCAGCTTAGAGGGAACATTGCCACTAACTCGCTTTGACTCCCTTTCGGTGCCACCCCCAAATAAGCCCTTGCTACTTTATGGCTCCGATCACACACAGATTTAGCAGCGCGAGAGGGACGAATGCAGGGCGGATTTTACGGGTGTGATCACACGGGAACATCTGGCAAGCATCCCGCACCCGTCACCAACCCGTCTCACCCCTCCGAAGAAGCGGAGTTAAAAAAATACCTGGGAAAGTGCAGTAGCAAATGGGTTTGCGACGGGCCGCATACAGAGGTCTCCGCGTGATCACACTGGTGCGCTCTCATTGCGCCAGTGATCTCTAGTTGAAGCGCACCGGAAACACGCGGCAAAGAATTACATCTGATCGCACAGTGGCACGTGAAATTACTACAGGGCAAATAGCCTTGCTCCCCTCCCCCCCCCGCGCGTTATCTGGCATGTGTGACCAAGATTTTTGTTATCCAAATAATAATTGCTACCTTTTCTTATGCACTCATTCCTCCTGGGTGCTCAGGGTGATATCCATTATCCACCCCTTCACAACGACCCTGCGAGGTCGGTAAGAGCCAAAGGAAAGACAGCAAGCTTTGTGGCCTGAGTGGGGAACTGAAGTGAGCCCCCCCCCTCCCAGCGCTATACCGGCCCTTTAACCACTATACCACCCTGTCTCCCGGCACTTACAGCATTGATACAGCCCTTCAGAGTGTTCAAAGAGCTTTGCATACACAATGGTCTCATCCTGGAAACAACCACAAAATGGTTTCCTGTCCTGAAAAACAGAAAATGCTCTACAGCTGACAATAGCACTACAGATAGGATTAGAGTTTCAATAGCCATTCCACACACAAAAGAACCTCCTCAGGAAACAGGAAACCTCCTCAGGAAACAATCCATAGGCAAAAGAACCTCCTCAGGAAAGCCCCTCCATTAGCATGTTCACAGCCTGGGGAACTCCTACAAGATCATGACTCAGCCCTACCCCACCTTCCAGGGTAGATACAAATCACCTGCCAACCATTTTTCTGCTCACCTTGACACAGAGATGTCATCTTTCTTTCTGTGTTATACCTCTGAGGATGCCAGTCCCAGCTACTGGCGAAACGTCAGGTCCTACAATGCCAAGACCACGGCCACACAACCCGGAAAATCTACAGCAACTAATGAACTCTGGCCATGAAAGCCTTCAACAATATATTTACCACAAAATAGGTCGCGTGTGTGAGGGAGCAAGACACTTCCCGAAGACTGAGTGAGATACTGGGAGGGACAGAATATGAACTCGGGACTTAAGATAAGAACATAGCATTCTGCCTCTGGAAGGCCAGCAACAGGGAGGAGGAGGAAGAAGAAGAAGAGAAGGAGGAAGGTTGAGCTTGGTTTGTCTTGGGGGTACTGCTGGATTCTAGCTTCATTCTCATGCCTCTTTGTTAACGCTTGCAATTACATGCTAATTTTCTGCTATCCATTGATCTTACCGGCCACCTGATCCAATTTCAGCTCTGCATATGCATCTTGGCTCTGAGTGGCCCCTCCTAATGGCTGCCCCCCAACGTCTTTTTCCTGTAAGTAACCCTTGAGGAAATTTTATTCCATTGGAAGTGTGCTTTGCACATGAAAGCTTACACTTTGAATAGAACTTTCATAGAATCATAGAGTTGGAAGGGACCTCCAGGGTCATCTAGTCCAATCCCCTGCACAGTGCAGGAAATTCAGAAATACCTCACACACACACACCCAGTGACCCCCTGCTCCATGCCCAGAAGATGACAAAAAATCTCCAGGATCTCCGGCCAAACTGGCCTGGAGAAAAATTGCTCCCTGACCCCAAAGTGGCGATCAGCATTTCCCTGGGCGTGTCAGAAAGGGCCATGAGAACGAAGCATTTAAAGATGCCACTAGACTCAAACTTTGTTCTGTGGTGGGGAGAGGAAGGGAACGCAATTGTAAGCTGCTCTGAGACTCCTTCAGAGAGTGGCGAGCGAGGTATAAAACCAACTCTTCTTCTACTGAATCAGACATTAGTCTATCAAAAGTCAGTTTGGTGTAGTGGTTTAAGTGCGCAGACTCTAATCTGGGAGAACCGGACTTGATTCCCCCACTCCTCCACTTGCACCTGGCTGGATGACCTTGGGCAAGCCATAGTTCTGTCAGAGCTGTTCTTGAAAAAGAGCCGTTTCTGTCAGAGCTCTCTCAGCCCCGCCCACCTCACAGGGTGTCTGTTGTAGGGAAGGGAAGGGAAAGGAGTTTGTGAGCCACTCTGAGACTCTTTTGGGTAGTGAAGGGCGGGGTATAAATCCAATCTCTTCTTCTTCTTCAGTTGTGTTTACTCGGACTGACGGTGGTTCTCTAGGGTCTTTCCCATCACCTGCTGCCTGGTCCTTTTCACTGGAGATGCCGGGGCTTGAACCTGGGACCTTCTGCATGCCAAGCAGAGGCTCTACCACCAAGCCACAGAGGTCTTTCACATCACCTAGTGCCTGATCTGTTTTACCGGGGAGGCCAGGGCTTGAACCTGGGACTTTCGGCAGGCCAAACAGAGGCTCTGCCACTGAGCCAAGGCCCCTCCCAGCCCTCCAGCTCAGACCTGGAGCCGCTTTGTGGTGGACTCCGGCAGCCGTTTCTTCCCCGCACGCCTCCTTGCAGAAGGCAAGCCGTGGAAAATGAACTCACCTGTCCCTCCTCACTTCTGTGGGCTGCCAGCCGGCGGCTGCTTTTCCCAGGCACCGCCTGATGGAAATTGTTACTGATCTGCCCTGTCAGCGCTCTCGAAATAAAGTGTCCTGCGCTGGCAGGGACTGAAGGGAAAGGAGAAAATTGCCGTTCCCTCTGGGGAGGCCTGGAAAAACAAAGCCCCGAGGCATGTCTCTCGCTGGCCTGCTCTTGCAAACAAGTGTCAGCTGCGAATGCAGCCAAACCTCTGTGCGGGGAAAAGGAGTCCTCTGGCCAGGCCCATAGCCGGGGATGGGGGGCTTTTTGAGGGCAGTGCCCCCCACGGATGACCCTCAGCCCTCCTTGGGAGGATGCCAGACCCCCCTCCCTCCCCCTCACCCCAAGATCCCCGTTGGCTCCTTGGCTCTCCTTCAGCATCAGTATGGTGGCAGGACTGGCTGGCACAGAAGAAGAAGATGAAGAGGAAGAAGAAGATGAAGAAGAAGAGGAGGAGGAGGAAGAAGAAGATGAAGATGAAGAAGAGGAAGAGGAGGAGAAGGAAGAGGAAGAAGAGGAAGAAGAAAATGAAGAAGAGGAAGAAGAAGAAGATGAAGAAGAAGAGAAGGAGGAGGAAGAGGAAGAAGAAGATGAAGAGGAGGAGGAGGAGGAGGAAGAAGACGAAGATGAAGAAGAAGAGGAGGAGAAGGAAGAGGAAGAAGAAGAAGAAGTAGTAGAAGAAGAAGAGATTGGATTTATACCCCGCCCTTCACTGCCCAAAGGCGTCTCAGAGCGGCTTACAAACTCCTTTCCCTTCCCCTCCCCGCAACAGACACCCTGTGAGGTAGGTGGGGCTGAGAGAACTCTAACACAAACTGTCCTTGAGAGAACAGCTGTGCCAGAGCTTGTGACTGACCCAAGGTCCCATCAGCAGGTGCAAGTGGAGGAGTGGGGGAATCAAACCCCGTTCTCTTAGATAAGAGCCCGCGCACTTAACCACTACACCAAACTGGAAGAAGAGGAGGAGGAGGAGGAGGAGAAGATTGGATTGATACCGTGGCCTTCACTACCCGAAGGAGTCTCAGAGCGGCTTACAAACTCCTTCCCCTTCCCCCTCCCCACAACAGATGCCCTGTGAGGGAGGTGGGGCCGAGAGAGCTCTTTTCAAGAGCTGCTCTTTCGAGGACAGCTCTGACAGAACTGTGGCTTGCCCAAGGTCATCCAGCAGGTGCGAGTGGAGGAGTGGGGGAATCAAACCCCGGGTATCCCAGATTAGAGTCCGTGCACTTTACCCACTACCCCAAACTGGCTCAACTCCTCAACAGGTCGCTCCTCAACAGGTCAGGCAGAAGGGCTGCCTGCTCTGCCCGCTTTCGAAACCCACTAGGCGGCCACCAGGAAAGGTGTCAGAGGCCAAATGGTCATTATCAGCGCTCTTTTTGTAGCAGGGACTCCTTTGCATATTAGGCGACACACCCGTAACGTAGCCAATCCTCCAAGAGCTTACAGTAGCCCCTGTAAGAAGAGCTCTGAAAGCTCTTGGAGGATTGGCTTACATTAGGGGGTGTGTCACCTAATGCGCAAAGGAGTTCCTGCTACAAAGAGAGCCCTGGTCATGGCTAGAGGCTTTCTCTGACCCAGAAGGAACTTTACAGAAAGCACCTTTAATAGATTCACACACCTGACCTCTTTACCATGACGTAGCTGAAGGATCTTTCAAACTGGCTCGAACCCCATTTATTTTCATTTTTAATTATTTGAGCGATCGGCTCAAAACCAGCCACCCTCGATTCACCACAGACTTGACGGTCCTTTTGCAATCGTTTCCGTTCATGCTTTACTAAGTCCCGCATTGTATTTTATTTCAATCTTCAATCGACAGGTTTTTTTAAAAAAAAAAACCCCAAAATTTTCAAAGAGGGCACCGCCGCAGCAACCGTGGGCACCGTCTCGGGGACCCCGGCTCTGGAGGCGTACAAGTGTGCATTCCAAACGTAGAAAATGCAAGAAATCCAGTCATCGAAAGACCTTTCCGTAAGGTACAAGATACTCTCCAGACTGTATCCTGCTGTAGACGTGAGAGCCAGTTTGGTGTCGTGGTTAAGTGCGCAGACTCTTATCTGGGAGAACCGGGTTTGATTCCCCACTCCTCCACTTGCACCTGCTGGTGTGACCTTGGGCCAGTCACAAGCTCTGGCACAGCTGTTCTCTCAAGGACAGTTTCTCTCAGAAGTTCTCTCAGCCCCACCTACCTCACAGGGTGTCTGTTGTGGGGAGGGGGAGGGAAAGGAGTTTGTAAGCCGCTCTGAGACACCTTTGGGCAGTGAAGGGTGGGGTATGAATCCAAACTCTTCTTCCTCTTCTTCTTCTTCTGTAGTAAGAAAGTTTGCTCCATCCAGTCCGTGTTAGGGTGATGGAGCATATGATGAATAAGCCCAATGGACTATCGATAAAAAGCCATTTCGGAGATCCCCTTTATCAAGAGTTGATGATCCTTCTGTAAACATCAGCAGTTTACACTGGCAACGAGGCGCGTTAATCACGGAACGCAGGCAGCCTCCAAGAACCCATCAGCACCTGACTCATAGAATCACATAGAGTTGGAAGGGAGCCCCAGAGGCCATCTAGTCCAACCCCCTGCTCCACGCAGGATCAGCCTAGACTGCAGTGATGGCGAACCTTTTAGAGACCGAGTGCCCAAACTGCAACCCAAAAACCACTTAAGCATTGCGAGGTGCCACCACGGCAATTTAACCTGAACGCTGAGGTTTTAGTATGGAAAAAAGCAACTCATACATTAACATCTTTTGCCTTAAAAGAAAAACACAATAACAGAGCTTTCAATGATACAAACAACCCTGCCTTATGGGCAATGCCCCCTCTAAGCTGTGGAGTCTTCTGAGCAAAAATTCTACTTTGTGAGCTACTGGCATTAAAAGTTGTGAGCGAGCGATCTGGTTAACTGCATAAATTAGCTTGCTCTGGAGCCCTCCTTCCTGAGCTAAGACAAAAACGTGTGAGCCGGAGGCTAAAAAACTGTGAGCCAGCTCACACTAACTCAGCTTAGAGGGAACAGTGCTTATGGGTGCTCTGGCCGTGGCTGGGGTGACGGTGCACATGCCCACAAAGAGGGCTCTGAGTGCCCTCTCTGGCACACATGCCATAGGTTCCCCACCACCCTGCCAAGTGTTTGTCCAGACGCTGCTTGAAGACAGCCAGGGAGGGGGAGCACACCACCAGAACACCGAGCCGGATGTGAAAGTATGGAGATGCCGGGCCAGCTGCGACCTTCTCCTCCAAGGGCATTGTTGGTACCATCTTTGTTTCTCTGGGAGCAGAGAAATATCTGGGGATCCATCCATCGGGAACTTTGTACCACTACTCAAGTCATTTGGGAGAGGGGAGACGCCCAGACACACAACAGACCCCCCCCAACTTTTAATCTCCAGGCAGACACCCAACAGTTGTTCTGACTCACTGGCACGATCACACGCACAATTGACCGTGCCGTCGGCGCAAATGGGGCTCTTTAGCTTGGAGAAACAACGGCTGAGGGGGTGACATGATCGAGGTTTATAAGATTATGAATGGGATTGAGCAATACAAGAACTCGTGGGCACTCCGTGAAATTGCTGAGCAGTCGGGTTAGAACAGATAAAAGGAAATACTTCTTCACCCAAAGAGTGATTAACACATGGAATTCACTGCCACAGAAGGTGGTGGCAGCTACAAGCATGGACAGTTTCAAGAGGGAATGAGATAAACATCTGGAGCAGAAGTCCATCAGTGGCTCTTGGCCACAGGGTATAGATGGGAACTCTCAGTCTGGGGCAGGTGATGCACTCTATTCTTGGTGCTGGAGGGGGCAGCCGTGGGAGGGCTTCTAGTGTCCTGGCCCCACTGCTGGACCTCCTGATGGCACCTGGTATATTTGGGCCGCTGTGTGACAGAGTGTTGGACTAGATGGGCCATTGGCCTGATTCAACATTGGCTTCTCTTATGTTCTTGTGTTCTTAAATGCTGGGCGGATTTAAAGGGCGCGATCAGACACGAACATCCGGGAAGCGCCCCGCCCCCATCGGCAACCCGTTTTGCTCCGCCACAGAAGCGGAGTTAAAAGACACTGGGAAAAGTCCAGTAGCAAATGGGTTGCTACGGGCCATGGACGGACTTTCTCCCATCTGATCGCTCCAGCACACTCTCATGGTGTCGGGGTGGTCCGATTCAGCCCATCCCGACTCTGTGCCGTTGTTCCCCCCCTTCTCAGTATGCGCATCATCGGACACTCCACAGGGAACCCTCAGTGCTGAGAGGCAATTCATCGATTCCCCGTTTAAGCGAATCGGGAACAAACAGCAAAAAAACCACCCCACCCTGACTCACCCGCGGTTGCGTCTGATCACGCAGTGGCGGGCTGCCCCCACAGCTTCAAAGGACTGTGTGATAATGCAACTCCGGGTCAAACTAGAGAATAGCCTCGTCCCCCCCCCCGATTTATCTCACACATGTGACCGCATCCTAGGGGCAGATTAAGGCTCACTGGTGGCCCTAAGCACTGCCCAATCTTGGTGCCCCCCAATCCTTTCCACACAGACCCAGAGTCCATTTTAGTTGTTGACCTGTCTGACCAGCTATACAATGCAGGTTGCAGCAATACAAAAATTTATTCATAAGAACATAAGAGAAGCCAATGTTGAATCAGGCCAATGGCCCATCCAGTCCAACACTCTGTCACACAGCGGCCAAAATATACCAGGTGCCATCAGGAGGTCCAGTAGTGGGGCCAGGACACCAGAAGCCCTCCCACTGCTGCCCCCCCCAGCACCAAGAATAGAGTGCATCACCTGCCCCAGACGGAGAGTTCCCATCTATACTTTGTGGCTAATGGACCTGATGGACCTCTGCTCCAGATGTTTATCTAATTCCCTCTTGAAGCTGTCCATGCTTGTAGCTGCCACCACCTCCTGCGGCAGTGAATTCCATATGTTAATCACTCTTTGGGTGAAGAAGTACTTCCTTTTATCTGTTCTAACCTGACCGCTCAGCAATTTCATGGAGTGCCCACGAGTTCTTGTATTGTGAGAAAGGGAGAAAAGTACTTATTTCTCAACCTGCTCAATCCCATTCATAACCTTATAAACCTCGATCATGTCACCCCTCAGCTGTCATTTCTCCAAGCTGAAGAGCCCCAAGCGTTTTAACCTTTCTTCTTAGGGAAGGTGTTCCAACCCTTTTATCATTCTAGTTGCAGCAATACAAAAATTTATTCATATGATCACACAATATACTGTCCACACTAAGCCAAGCTTTGGCGACATAAAGTTCTACAGAAATGCAGTACAACCTCTGTTTTAAAATGTCACCAGTTCAATGTATCCAAGTTCCAATATTCATGACCCGAAAGGCCTTTTTCTACATTTTTCCACCCTTTCCCCAACTTTGTGATGCCCTCTTTGGCCCTGGTGAACATAAGAACATAAGAGAAGCCAATGTTGAATCAGGCCAATGGCCCATCTAGTCCAACACTCTGTCACACAGCGGCCAAAAATACCAGGGGCCACCAGGAGGTCCAGCAATGGGGCCAGGACACTAGCAGCCCTCCCACTGCTGCCACTGGTGCCTTAAGCACACGCTTAGTCTGCTTAAGGGTTAATCTGCCACTGCCCCACCCATTGTCATTTTCTTGGTCCGCAGACCATAAAATTGCAAGGACGTGAGACTGCACCGTTCAGTCTCCTGAAGCGAAGCTTTCCTGCCGCAAGCCATTGCAAATGCAACCCCCCCCACCCCCTACACACACGGAAAGGCCGGCAAAGTCGTTAAGTTCTGCTCTCTGGTTAATTTCCTCTGCGCACATTAGGCCAAAAAATGTACTTAAAAAAGAAAAGAAAAAAGAACTAATCGTCGTTAAGAGAATAAGGAGGGATCCCTTAACGTTGTCTCTTTCCGTTTCCAGCTGAATGTGATAGCCAGCCCTGCTTACAACAAACACACGAAGCTGCCTTCTACTGAGTCAGATCCCCGGTCCATCAAGGTCAGTATTGCCCACTCAGACTGGCAGCCGCTCTCCAGGGTCTCAGGCAGAGAGGTCTTTTACATCACCCACTGTCTGGTCCTTTTAAGTGCTGCGGATTGGTCATTCCTTGGCAAACAGAAGGAGAAGTCATGGAAGCAGTGACAGAATTCACGTTCCTGGGATCCAAGCCGAGGGGGCTGGCGGAGGCTGACTACAGGTCTTCCCTCCGTAGCGTCCTAAAAGGGGAGCTGCCTGCTGCCCACCATCGCATGCCTATGGGGGAGTCAAGACGGTGACTGCAGCTATGAAATGAAAAGACGCCTGCTCCTTGGGAGGAAAGAGGAGGAGGAGGAGGAGGAGGAGGAGGAGGAGGAGGAGGAGGAGGAGGAGGAGAAGAAGAAGAAGAAGAAGAAGAAGAAGAAGAAGAAGAAGAAGAAGAAGAAGAAGAAGAAGAAGAAGAAGAAGAAGAAGAAGAAGAAGAAGAAGAAGAGGAGGAGGAGGAGGAGGAGGAGGAGGAGGAGGAGGAGGAGGAGGAGGAGGAGGAGGAGGCAGAGATTGGATTTATACTCCCACCCTTCACTTGGAGTCTCAGAGTGGCTTACAAACTCCTTTCCCCTCCCGTCCCCACAACAGACACCCTGTGAGGTAGGTGGGGCTGAGAGAACTGTAACACAAACTGCTCTTTCAGGAACAGCTGTGCCAGAGCTTGTGACTGACCCAAGGTCACATCAGCAGGTGCAAGTGGAGGAGTGGGGAATCAAACCCGGTTCGCCCAGATAAGAGTCCACGGACTTAACCCCTACACCAGACTGGCTCTGACACCAAGAAGAGGAGGAGGAGGAGGAGGAGGAGACTGGATTTATACCCCGCCCTTCACTACCCAGAGGAGTCTCAGAGCGGCTTACAAACTCCTTTCTCTTCCCCTCCCCACAACTGACACCTTGTGAGGTAGGTGGGGCTGAGAGAGCTCTGACAGCAACGGCTCTTTTTCAAGGACAGCTCTTGTCAGAACTATGGCTTGCCCAAGATCATCCAGCAGCTGCAAATGGAGGAGTGAGGAATCAAACCCAGGTCTCCCAGATTAGAGTCCGCGCACTTAACCACCACACCAAACTGGCTCTATCTGATGAAATACCTAGACAGCATAAGAAAAAGCAGAGACATCACCATGCCATCAGAAGTCCATTTGGTCAAAGCAATGGTATTCCCCGTAGTAATGTATGGCTGCGAGAGTTGGACTATAAGGAAGGCCGAGCGCCGAAGAATAGATTCTTTCGAACTATGGTGCTGGAGAAGACTCTTGAGAGTCCCTTGGACTGCAAGGAGATCAAATCAGTCAATCCTAAAAGAAATCAACCCTGACTGTTCCCTGGAAGGCCAGATCCTGAAGCTGAAGCTCAAGTCCTTTGGCCACCAGATGAGAAGGGAGCCCTAAGTGGAGAAGACCCTGATGCTGGGAAAGACTGAAGGTCAAAGAAGAAGGGGACAGCAAAGGATGAGATGGTCAAACAGTGTTATTGATCAACAGACATAAAATTAAGCAAACTCCAGAGGACGGTGGAAGACAGGAGGGCCTGGCATGATGTGGTCCATGGGGTCACGAAGAGTTGGACTCCACTGTGTGACTGAACAACAAAAAAGCTGGGGATCGAACTGGGATCTTCTGCATGCCAAGCAGATGTTCCACCACTGAGCCACAACCCATAAGAACATCAGAGAAGCCAATGTTGAGAAGCCCATTAGATCTAGTCTTTCAATCCGGAGCAAGAGAGAATAGATCTGCTCCGTCTTCTACACGGCAGCCTTTCAAATACTTGAAGACTGCAATCACGTCCCCTCTACGTCTTCTCTTTCCCAGGCTAAACAGACCCAACTCTTTCAGCCTTTCCTTGTAAGACTTGGATTCCAACCCTCTCACCATCCTGGTCGCCCTCTTCTGGACACGCTCGAGTTTGTCGACATCCTTCCTAAAGTGTGGTGCCCAAAACTGGACACGGGACTCCAGGTGAGGCCTGACCATAGCAGAATAGAGCGGAATGACCACCTCTTTCTGTGGCTACCAGCCATGGTGACTGAGGGGAACCTCCACATTCAGAGGCACTAATCCCCTTAAGCCCACAGCCAGGAGCCAACATCAGGGGAAAGCAGTAGAGAAGTGCATGGCACGGGCAAAGCTCCAGGGTTGCCAGCCTCCAGGTGGGGCCTGGGGATCTCCCAGAATTACAAACGGTCTCCCGACTACAGAGATCAGTTCACCTGGAGAAAACGGCCGCTCTGGAAGGAGGACTCTATGGCATTATTCCCCAGTGAGGTCTCTCCCCTCCTCAAACCCCCAAACCCCCAGGAATTCCCAACCCCGGAGTTGGTAACCCTGCACAATCCTGATCTGTGGTTTCCCCACCACACAATCCCTGACCAAAGACCCCAGTCGAAACGATCTCGCAAGGAACGGCTTCTCCGAGTCGAAACGCGGCCGTAAAAATAACTCTTGTGCCCAATCTCACAGTCATCGCGTGCGAATTAAGGCCTCGTTTGCTGGCTAAATTAAACTCCACTCCGTTAAAGGGAGCGCTGAATGCAATTTTGAATCGGTGGAATTAAGTAAGCCAAACAATACCATTTTTTTTAGGAGAAGGCAACGCTATGAAAATTAAACCTATTTAGAAAACACGGGGGAAATAAAATAGAAAAGATTTGTATTTACAGGGAAACACACACACACTCTGAGTGCCTAAAAATGAACAGGTTTACCAGGGATTATCTACAGGCCACTTTGCAGAGGACGGCGCAAAAAAGGTCTGGATTCAACTTTCTGGGAGCTCTGTGCTCATAAACACTCAACTCAGACCGGCAGCCGCTCACCAGGGTCTCAGGCAGAGAAAGGTCCTTTCACATCACCTAATGCCTGATTCTTCGAGCTGGAGATGCCAGGGATTGAACCTGGGACCTTCCGTGTACCAAAGCCAAGGCTCTGCCGCTCCCCAACACATGAAGTTGCCCCCTACTGAATCAGATCAGCATTCCATCAAAGTGAGTATTGTCTACTCAGACTGGCAGCAGCTCTCCAGGGTCTCAGGAAGGGGTCCTTCACGTGACCTCCTGCCTGGTCTTTTTAACCAGAGATGCTGCTGGGGATTGAACCTGGGACCTTCTGCGTGCCAAGCAGAGGCTCTACCACTGAGCCACAGCCCCTCTTGACAGCTCTCCAAGGTCTCAGGCAGAGGTCTTTCCCATCACCTCTTGCCTGGTCCTTTTTAACTGGAGATGCCGGGGATTGAACCTGGGACCTTCTGCATGCCAAGCAGAGGCTTTAGCACTGAGCCACAGCCCCTCTTGACAGCTCTCCAGGGTCTCTGGCAGAGGTCTTTCACATCACCCTCCTGCCTGGTCTTTTTAACAGGAGATGCTGCCGGGGATTGAACCTGGGACCTTCTGCGTGCCAAGCAGAGGCCCTACCACTGAGCCACGACCCTCCCTACAGCTCTCCAAGGTCTCAGGCAGAGGTCTTTCACATCACTAGATGACCCTGGAGGTTTGGGGAGAGGAGGACCTACGGGCAGGGGAAACTGATTTCTGTAGTCTGGAGGTCGGCTGTCATGCCTGGAGATCCCCAGGCCCCACCTGGAGGTTGGAAACCCTAGAAAAGTGAAGGTGCGTTCTCGGGGACAACGAGGCTATCCAGCTCCCATTGGCAAAGCTCCATGTCTCCTGCCCGTCAGCCCCCTGGGCTTGTTTCCCGGTCCTTCTACAGAGAGAGGCAGGGTGCCAATCACTCGCTTTGAGACGGAGAGATCACTGGAGTGACAAGTATTAACCGAGACAGGGATGTGTCGGAGCAATGAAAGGGACGTCGCAAATCCATGCGCACCTTGGCCCGACTGACACAGAGGAGGTTCAGAATTAAGCCCCTGCTGCCAGTCAAGGGGAACGGCGGGCATCTTATCGCCATGCCCGCAGGCCCTGGCCGAGGAGCCCCTCCCGCTGCCCCCCTCCCCCGGAAGTCTCCCAGGAGCACGCCGGAGTGTAATAACACCGTGTCAATCTGATTTCCCTCGGACGTCTCTCAAGAGTCCTGACGGAACAGATCAGTTCTGGGGACAGGATGTGGATACTCCGCTCCCAACGTCTGTCACTCAGGAAATGACACTTCATAGCGCTCATTTTGATCCCTCCAGCCAGGGCAGAGAGAAGCCCAGGGTTGGGGATGCCACTAGAAGCAAGTCCCAAACCATGAGAAGAAGAAGAAGAAGAAGAAGAAGAAGAAGAAGAAGAAGAAGAAGAAGAAGAAGAAGAGGAGGAGGAGGAGGAGGAGGAGGAGGAGGAGGAGGAGGAGGAGGAGGAGGAGGAGGAGGAGGAGGAGGAGGAGGTTTTTAAGATTATGCATGGGATTGAGCAGGTTGAGAAAGAGGTTCTTTTCTCCCTTTCTCACAATACAAGAACTTGTGGGCACTCCATGAAATTGCTGAGTAGTTGAGTTAGAACGGATAAAAGGAAATACTTCTTCAACCAAAGAGTGATTAACACATGGAATTCACTTACCACAGGAGGTGGTGGCGGCTACAAGCATGGACGGCTTCAAGAGGGAATTGGATAAGTATCTGGAGCAGAAGTCCATCAGGAGCTCTTAGCCACGAGGTATAGATAGGAACTCTCAGTCTGGGGCAGGTGATGCACTCTATTCTTGGTCCTGGGGGGCAGCAGTGGGAGGGCTGCTAGTGTCCTGGCCCCACTGCTGGACCTCCTGATGGCACCTGGTATATTTTGGCTGCTGTGTGACAGAGTGTTGGACTAGATGGGCCATTGGCCTGATTCAACATTGGCTTCTCGTATGTTCGGAGGAGGAGGAGGAAGAGGAGATTGGATTTATACCCTTTGGCCTCTGTGCCTTGTTGCTGGC
>JAPDNY010000002.1:263211110-263243610 GCA_029375565.1 Gekko gecko
GACTTGGGGGCTGGCAAAGAACTAGAGAAATTAAGAACTAGGGGAACATGGCCCCCTTCTCACTTTCTACCAATGATGGCATGGGGGACCGGCGTACTTTTCTGCGGTGTTGTTTGACAGCCAGGAGTGCAGGTTTCCATCTGCGATTCTAGCCTTGTTTACACAGGCCAGTGAATACTCATGCATCCTGCACTGGTAAGTAAGAGCTGTCGTGTGCTTTCACTTTATAAATGAAATTGGTGGACCAGTTCCTGGGTAAACATATGGTTTCAATCACACATTCAACTGAGGAGAAGAAGAAGAAGGAGAAGAAGAAGGAGAAGAAGAAGAAGAAGAAGAAGAAGAGGAGGAGGAGGAGGAGGAGAAGAAGAAGAAGAGGAGGAGGAGGAGGAGAAGAAGACGAAGAAGAAGAAGAGGAGGAGGAGGAGGAGAAGAAGAAGAAGAAGAAGGAGAAGGAGAAGGAGAAGGAGAAGGTGAAGGAGATGGAGAAGGAGAAGAAGAAGAAGAGGAGGAGGAGGAGAAGAAGATGAAGAAGAAGAGGAGGAGGAGGAGGAGGAGGAGGAGGAGGAGAAGAAGAAGAAGAAGAAGAAGAAGAAGAAGAAGAAGAAGAAGAAGAAGAAGAAGAAGAAGAAGAAGAAGAGGAGGAGGAGGAGGAGGAGGAGGAGGAGGAGGAGGAGGAGGAGATTGGATTTATACCCCTCTACCCAATGGAGTCTCAGGTCCTTTCTGCACTGGGATCTCATCCCTGGTTTTATCAGAGTTCAACTCGCGACACAATACCTTGCATTTATCCCTGGTTATAACAGCATCCATTTATCCCAGGACAAGTGTGGAGTGAAACCGGGGTGGCCTCAATGTAATGTGGAAACAAAAAATACCCCGAGATAATTACAGAGGTGAACTCGAGTATCGTGTAGAATGTAAAAATATCCTGAGATAATTACAGGGGTGAACTCACGTGTAGTGTAGAATGTAAGTTCGGGGACAGGGTTGAACCAGGATTTAAGGTCCAGTGCGGAAAGGACCTCAGAGCAGTTTACAATCTCCTTTCCCCTTACAATCACCCTTTCCCCACAACAGACAGACCCGCTGTGAGGTAGGTGGGGCTGAGAGAGCTCTTTCGAGGACTGCTCCTGAGAGAACAGCTCTGAGAGATCTTATGACTGACCCAAGGTCACACCAGCAGGTGCAAGTGGAGGAGTGGGGAATCAAACCCGGTTCTCCCAGATTAGAGTCCGCGCACTTAACCACTACACCAAACCGGCTCTTGAAAGTCTGTTGCGGAATTAGGGCCTGGACTGAGCCTCAGTCCCCTGCTAAACCTTCGTTACTTTAATTTCTATAGCAGATTAGCCTCTAGAATTGAATCTTTGGCTCTGTTTCCCAGGAGGCTACAGGACTCTGCTGGTGCTGAGGCCTTCTGGTACCGGTACTTCTGTACATGACATTTGCCATAGAGGATGTTTATGCATTCCAGAAGTTCGAGGTGTCACTATCAGGAGCAAGATGGAGAGGGTATCTAAAACCAGCTTCCCGGACTCCCGTTGACTTTCTGTGAGTTTCCTGACCCCAGAGATAGAGAGAAGGGGGAAGGATTTGGGTCGGTACATCGGGTCAGGTCTCTCATCAGTTCGAGTTCGGCCTGCGTCACCTCCATGATAGTCCGATGCGAGAGGTCCGTCGGCAGTTACGTTAACGGTGATAGGTCCAAGAAAATATATATCTCCGGTTTACTAACGGTCAACGCTGGCTATCAACAGGTCCATGTGAGACTTTGGTGGCTAATCCGGAACATTCTAAGTTTTATACAAGTGCACTGCTTTAAGTATTGGGTTGAAATATTCGATGCTGAATATTGAAATGCTATGAAATGTTTTCTGTCTGAAGAGGGTATAATGGAATAGACTGAGCTTTGCTTAAGCACCATTCTCTCCCTCCCTCCTGCTCTTTCTCTCTCCCTCTCCCCTAGATTCAGTCCCTTGCCACTCTCCACCCCACCAATGAAGAAGAGGAGATTGGATTTATACCCCGCCCTTCACTACCCAAGGGAGTCTCGGGACGGCTCAAAATCTCCTTTCCCTTCCCCCTCCCCACAACAGACACCCTGTGAGGAAGGGTGGGGCTGAGAGAGCTCTTTCGAGGACTCCCCTTGAAAGAACAGCTCTGAGAGAACTTGTGACTGAAGAAGAAGGAGTTTGGATTTATACCCCGCCCTTCACTACCCAAAGGCATCTTGGGGCGGCTCAAAATCTCCTTTCCCTTCCCCCTCCCCACAACAGACACCCTGTGAGGAAGGGTGGGGCTGAGAGAGCTCTTTCGAGGACTCCCCTTGAGAGAACAGCTCTGAGAGAACTTGTGACTGAAGAAGAAGGAGTTTGGATTTATACCCCGCCCTTCACTACCCAAAGGCGTCTTGGGGCGGCTCAAAATCTCCTTTCCCTTCCCCTTCCCCACAACAGACACCCTGTGAGGAAGGGTGGGGCTGAGAGAGCTCTTTTGAGGACTGCCCTTGAGAGAACAGCTCTGAAAGAACTTATGACAGACCAGCACCAGCAGCAGCATGTGGAGGAGTGGGGAATCAAGCCCGCATGCTCCTAACCACTACACCAAACCGGCTCCAGAGAACTCCCAGTGTTGCCCCCCAAGCACACAGTGGCCAAAACCCAGAGGCCATCAGGAGGTCCACCAGCAGGGTTAGAACTTCAGAAGCTCCGCACCATGGCCCCCCAAGCACCAAGAAGACAGAGCATCACTGCCCCAGATTTAAGAACATAAGAGATGCCATGTTGGATCAGGCCAATGGCCCATCCAGTCCAACACTCTTGTGTCAGACAGTGGCCAAAAACACCAGGTGCCATCAGAAGGTCCACCAGTGGAGCCGGAACTCCAGAAGCCCTCCCACTGTAGCCCCCCCAGGCACCAGGAACACAGATCATCACTTCCCCAGATAGAGGTCCTTTCTGCACTTGGATCTCATCCCTGGTTTTATCAGAGTTCAACTCGCGACACAATACCTTGCATTTATCCCAGTTTATAACAGCATCAATTTATCCTGGGACAAGTGTGGGATGAAAGCGGGGTGGCCTCAATGTAATGTGGAAACAAAAAAATACCCTGAGATAATTACAGGGGCGAACTTGAATGTAGTGTAGATTAACCTATGGAATTCACTGCCACAGGAGGTGGTGGCAGCTGCAAGCATGGACAGTTTCAAGAGGGAATTAGATAAACATCTGGAGCAGAGGTCCATCAGTGGCTATTAGCCACAGGGTATAGATGGGAACTCTCAGTCTGGGGCAGATGATGCACTCTATTCTTGGTGCTGGAGGGGCAGCAGTGGGAGGGCTTCCAGTTTCCTGGCCCCACTGCTGGACCTCCTGATGGCACCTGGTATATTTTGGCTGCTGTGTGACACAGAGTGTTGGACTAGATGGGCCATTGGCCTGATTCAACATTGGCTTTTCTTATGTTCTTATGTAGAATGTAAAAATACCCCAAGATAATTACAGGGGTGAACTCACGTGTAGTGTAGAATATAAGTTCGGGGACAGGGTTGAACCAGGATTTAACCCAGAGTGTTCCATCTAAACCTTGTGGCTAATAGCCACTCCCCTCTTGTGGTTTCCCATGCCTGTAGCCGCCGCCATGTCCTGCAGCAGTGAATTCCAGGCGTTAATGACTCTTTGGGTGAAGAAGGATTTCCTCCGATCTGTTCTAACCCGACGGCTCAGCAATTTCATGGGGTGCCCACGAGTTCTTGCATTGTGAGAAAGGGAGAGAAGCGATTCTTTCTTGACCTTCTCTACCCCATGCGTAATTCTGCAGACCTCGGGCAGAGGATCTCTGCCGCGCAGCAGCAGGCCTTGGCAAGGACACAGAAGAAAAACCGACAAAAACTCTATCCGCTTGTCAGCTTTGAGTAACTCTCCCCAAATGCCATCCCAGCAGGACTGAGTCTGTAAGACTCTCTTCCTTCCCCTCTCGTCCTCATGCTAAGGGAGGGCTGCCATCTCCTTAAGCCGGGGATAATACCGGAGGATGGACAGATTACCCTGCTCAGAGACAGACTCGCTTGGAGATCAAATATTGCCAGCCCAAACTCTGCAACCTTCCCGGCTGGCGGCACAGCTCGGAACGGGCCCCTGGCAGATGCCGAGTAATCCGGGCGTGTGCTCGGCTCTCAGCTGCTGAGTATTAAGAAAGTAGTCACTTTGTGGCGGAAGATAAGGCCGACGGGCGCAGGGCTTAATTGCGGTGCACAAAAGCTGATCGGGGGCTCTTGTGTGTACAAAATAGGGGATGAGACGCACGTATCGGCGGCCTGTGTTAGCTTCTATAAAAAAATAAACCTCGATATTATTTTGAACTTTTATAAAACTTTGCTACTGTATTTTTCTCTTGCTCAGAAAGCTTACAATGAAGAAGAAGGAGGAGGAGGAGGAGGAGAAGGAGGAGATTGGATGTATACCCCGCCCTTCACTACCCAAAGGAGTCTCAGAGTGGCTTACCAACTCCTTTCTCTTCCCCTCCCCACAACAGACACCCTGTGAGGTCGGTGGGGCTGAGAGAGCTCTGACAGAAACTGCTCTTTTTTCAAGAACAGTTGTGCCAGAACTACGGCTTGCCCAAGGTCATCCAGCAGCTGCAAGTGGAGGAGTGGGGAATCAAACCTGGTTCTCCCAGATGAGAGTCCGCGCACTTAACCATTACACCAAAACATAGTTAAGGACTATGCACGCACCCACACACATATAGATATACACACACCATAAAAATCGAGGATCCCAGTTTTCTGTGCCTGGTTTTTTGAAGGCGGTGTGGTACAGTGGTTAAAGTGTTGGACAAGGGTATGGGAAACCCAACTCTGAATCGCCACCCTGCCACAGAAGCTCACTGGGTGCCCTTGGGAAAGTCACGGACTCCCCGCTTTCCCTACCTCGCAGGTGTGTTGTGAGGATAAAATGGAGGAAAGGAGATCATTGTAAGCTGCTTTGAGTCCCCTTTGGGGGAGAAAGATAAAGGTTTTCCCTTGCTTGAATGCCAGTCAAATCCAACTCTAGAGGTGCGCACTGCTCATCTCCGTTTCCGAGCCAAAGAGACAGCACTGTCCAAAGACGTTTCTGTGGTCATGTGGGCGGCATGACTAGATGCCGAGGCGCACGGAAAGTGGTGTATAAATGAAGTCAGTCAGTCAATGAGTCAATAACAAAGCAGCTCGTGTTTCCAGCTCTGGGTTGGGAAATTCCTAGAGATTTGGGGGCTGGGCCTGGGGAGGGCAGGGTTTCGGGAGGGGAGGGGCCTCAGCAGGGTACGATGCCGTAGAGTCCACCCTCCAAAGCAGCCATTTTCTCCAGGGGAGTTGATCTCCGTCAGCTGGAGATCAGATAACCTTCATACGAAAGGGCTGCTAAAAGACAACTGAATTTCCCCCCAATGCAAAACCTTCCCTTCCCTCCCCCCAAATGCCGGGCAACATTTAAACTGCAAATTCTCTCTGCTCCCCACCCATCTGAAGTGGTCTGGCCGACAAAGGGTCAAATCTGCATTTGTCTTTCCTGCTGGTGTCCCAGCCTTCTGACTCCGCCTTCAAAAAAGCTGTCTACGTTTGCTTTCGTTTCCACATTTCAACAGTGCTGGCCTACTTTTGTATGCCTGCATATGTTCATCACCCTCTCGCGGTGGCTCCGCTGTCATTGCACCTCCGCACCCACTTTAAATGAATCTGCTCCCCAGACAGGATAGTGAAATGTTCAACCAAGTTTTCCAAAAATTGTTGGAAATGTAAAACTAATGTGGGGACCTTTTTCCATATGTGGTGGAACTGTGAAACAATACATAAATTTTGGAATTTTTTTAAAAAGTTAATATTAGATATGTTCAAGATTAATCTGGAACTATCCCCCGAGAGTTACATGTTAAATATTATACCGGATGGTACTGAGAAAAAAGATGTATATCTGTTAACCTATATAGTAACCTCAGCTAGAATTATAGTAGCAAAACATTGGAAAGATGATAAAATACCTATAATGGAAGAGTTGATTTTCAAGTTGTTAAATATTGCAGAAATGGAAAAACTGACTATGTTACTACATGGTAAAGAGGAGGAGGATTTCCTAAACCGTTGGTCAAGAGTGTACTTGTGGATAAAAAACAAAGGGTATAAATGACTCCAATATGTAATACCATAATTCTTTTTTGTTGGCTGTAACTATTGGAAAACGTATAAATAATTTTTAAAAAGCTGTCCACATTTGCTTTCGTTTCCGCACTTCAACAGTGCCGGCCTACTTTTGCACGTCTGCATATGTTCGTCACCCTCTCGCGGCAGCTCCGCTGTCATTGTGCCTCCGCCCCCGCTTTAAACAAATCTTCCCCAGACAACTCTTCGAATGAGCATAGAGGAAGACGGCGTCACCGCAGCACAGAACTGATTTAAAAACGCAAATGCAGATTCGACGAAACCCTGCCCGCTTGCTCTGCTTCTTCCTTCTCGGCAACACGACGAAGGGCCCCAATTCTGGAAGACGGATCAAGGTTCTGGAAGACGGATCAAGACATAGAGATGCCTTGCAAGTCAAGCTGCAGGGAACTAGCTTCATGGTGTGAACACCTTCCCTATGAAGAAAGGTTAAAACGCTTGGGGCTCTTCAGCTTGGAGAAACGACGGCTGAGGGGTGACATGATCGAGCTTTATAAGATTATGAATGGGATTGAGCAAGTTGAGAAAGAAGTACTTATCTCCCTTTCTCACAATACAAGAAGTCGTGGGCACTCCATGAAATTGCTGAGCAGTCGGGTTAGAACAGATAAAAGGAAGTACTTCTTCACCCAAAGAGTGATTAACACATGGAATTCACTGCCACAGGAGGTGGTGGCAGCTACAAGCATGGGCAGTTTCAAGAGGGAATTAGATAAACATACGGAGCATAAGTCCATCAGTGGCTATTAGCCACAGGGTATAGATGGGAACTCTCAGTCTGGGGCAGATGATGCACTCTATTCTTGGTGCTGGAGGGGGCAGCAGTGGGAGGGCTGCTAGTGTCCTGGCCCCACTGCTGGACCTCCTGATAGCACATGGTACTTTTGGCCGCTGTGTGACAGAGTGTTGGACTAGATGGGCCATTGGCCTGATTCAACATTGGCTTCTCTTATGTTCTTATGTTCTTATGTGTGTCACCGGCAGATATGCGGCGCTCGAGCATGGCCTAGCCAACTCTCGGGCCCATTAGCCAAGGCCGTCCAGCAAGCGTCAGGAGGGGAAAAGCCAAGCTGCAGATTAAATTACCAGAGCCGAAGAAGAGCTTTTACCTCTTCATTTGAGCGCCGACAGTCTACTCCCCCCACCCTTAATGGAACCTGTTTGCTTTCATCTGTCAGCCGTGATTTGGCTGCATTTTCTTTTCACTCAGACCAAAGAAGCACCCTCGGGAAGCTAGGCCCACGATTTATGCTCAGACGCTGGGGGAACCGTCCTCTGCCTGAGCACGGAAACCCACCTCTGGCTGCAGATCTGTCCAGAGGGAGAAATCCAACGGTCTGGCCCCATTTAGGCGCCACTCGAAACCGTTTCTGGTCGCCCGGGTGTTTCTTTGGCGTCCTAGCCCCTCTTTATGAATTCTTTCTCTTATGGCGATTACACGATTCATGCTCAGGATGTTCCTCCCCTTTCCAAACATGGGTCTCATTGGGCGCCACCGATGCTCCCTCTAACCTGTGGTGTCTTGTAAGAAAAAATTCTCCTTTGCGAGATACTGGCATTCAATGTTCCCTCTAAGCTGTGGAGTCTTGTGAGCGAAAATTCCACTTTGTGAGCTACAGGCATTAAAGTTGTGAGCAAGCCGATTTGGCTGCTGCACAAGCTAGTTTGCTCTGGAGCCCTCCTTCCTGAGCTGAGACAACTATGTGTGTGCCGGAGGCTAAAAAACTGTGAGCTGGCTCACACTCACCCAGCTTAGAGGGAACACTGCTGGCATTAAAGTCGTCAGCGAGCAATTTGGCTGCTGCATCAGTTAGTTTGCTCTGGGGCCGTCCTCCCTGAGCCAAGACAAAAACCTGTGAGCAGGAGGCTAGAAAACGGTGAGCTGGCTCACACTAGCTCAGCTTAGAGCGGACACTGGGCTCCACCACCACCGATCTCCCGAAATATCCCAACTCAGAAGTTGGCAATCCTGAGGATTAAAGTTTTCCAGACTTCTGAATGGTTTCAGAGCATGGCGCCTTGCACGCCAGTTTGGAAAAAGGCTGCACCAAAGAGATTCCCCCTTCCACCAATCTTGCATACCGGCAATTTGGCACCACCCAGGGCTATTTCTGGGCAGGAACGCACAGGAACGGAGTTCCGGCTGGCTCCCGAGTTGGCCACACCCAGCAGGAACTCATTAGCATAATAGGCCACACCCAACAGCAGAAACTCATTAGGACTGGCTACATTAGGGGTGTGTGGCCTAACATGCAAAGGAGTTCCTGCTACAAAAAAGCCCTGGGGTTTTGACAACAAACAACGTAAACAGAATAAGAAGCAAAATGTGGGGGTGGCTGGATGACCACACTTCTGGTAATGTCTGGGGTGTGGCCTAATATGCTAATGAGCTGTGCTGTCAGGGGTGTGGCCTAATATACTAATGAGCTTCTGTGGTTGGGTGTGGCCTATTATGCTAATGAGTTCCTGCTGGGCTTTTTCTACAAAAAAAGCCCTGGCACCACCCATGTGGATACAGGATTTATATGTGGGCTGGTCTGTTAGATGCCAGCAGTCCTGGAAGTGGGTGGTTGGGGACAGGTTACACGGTATATTCAGAGGGCTGGGGTGAAAGTCAGTCAGGCCACTGTTACAGTCTTGGGTTCAAAGATCTCACCTAGAGTATTGTGTTCAGTTTCGGGCACCACAATTTAGAAACGATCTAGACAAGCTGGGACGTGTCCAGAGGAGGGCAAGGAAGATGGTGTGAGGGGTCTGGAGACCAAGTCCTAGGAGGAAAGGTTGAAGGAGCTGGGTGTGTTTAGCCTGGAGAGGAGACGACGGAGAGGTGATATGATCACCATCTTCAAGTACTTGAAGGGCTATCCTAGAGAGGATGGGGCGGAGTTGTTTTCTGTTGCCCCAGAAGGTCGGACCAGAACCAACGGTTTGAAATTAAATCAGAAGAGTTTTCGGCTAAACACTAGGAAGAACTTCCTGAAAGTTAGAGTGGTTCCTCAGTGGGACAGGCTTCCTCGGGAGGTGGTGGGCTCTCCTATGAGGAAAGGTTGAGGCACTTGGGGCTTTTAACCGGAGAAACGACGGCTGAAGTGTGACATGATCGAGGTTTATAAGATTATGCGTGGGATAGAACAGGTTGAGAAAGAGGTCCTTTTCTCCCTTTCTCACAAGACGAGAACTTGTGGGCACTCCTTGAAATTGCTGAGTGGTCGGGTTGGATAAAAGGAAGTCCTTCTTCACCCAAAGAGTGATTAACATATGGAATTCACTGCCGCAGGAGGTGGTGGCAGCTACAAGCATGGACGGCTTCAAGAGGGAATTGGATAAACATATGGAGCAGAGGTCCATCAGCCCCAAGGTATAGATAGGGACTCTTGGTCTGGGGCAAG
This sequence comes from Gekko gecko, assembly GCA_029375565.1. NCBI lineage: Eukaryota > Metazoa > Chordata > Lepidosauria > Squamata > Gekkonidae > Gekko > Gekko gecko. The sequence continues at coordinate 263,220,702 of JAPDNY010000002.1, forward strand.
TGAGGCCCTGTATTCTTGGTGCTGGGGAGGGCAACAGTGGGAGGGGCTTCTAGTGTCCTAGCCCCACTGCTGGACCTCCTGATGGCACCTGGTATTTTTGGCCACTGTGCGACACAGAGTGTTGGACTGGATGGTCCTTTGGCCTGATCCAACATTAGCTTCTCTTATGTTCTTATGTTCTCAGTGGGAGGGCTTCTAGTGTCCTGGACCCACTGCCGGACCTCCTGAGGGCACCTGGTATTTTTGGCCACTGTGTGGCCAAAGTGTTGGACTGATCCAACATTGGCTTCTCTTATGTTCTTATGTTCTTTGGAGGTTATCAAACAGAGGCTAGATGGCCATCTGACAGCAATGCTGATTCCGTGAATTTAGGCAGATCATGAGAAGGGAAGGCAGGAAGGGTTGCCTCGGTGCTTAGTTCTCATGGCCCTTTCTGACAAGCCCAGGGAAATGCCGATTGCCACTTTGGGGTGAGGAAGCCATTTTTCTCCAAGCCAGTATGGCCGGGGATCCTGGAGGCTTTGTTGTCATCTTCTGGGCGTGGAACAGGGGTCATTGGGGCTGTGGAGGGGGAGATATTTGTGAATTTCCTGCATTGTGCCGGGGGTTGGACTAGATGACCCTGGAGGTCCCTTCCAGCTCTATGTTTCTATATGATTCTATGAGACTGTGTCCATATTTTTCCTGATGGTCTCCAGAATGATAATCATTGTTCCTGTCTGCTCACCTGTATGTGAAAGTTAGGGGGAAGGGGACCCTGAATTCTGCGTGAATCCCACGCCATAAAGAGAACTTTGCGGTTAGCGAGGCTGGGGCTCCGTTGTTCCCACATGAATTTTGGAACTGTCATAATGCATCTTTAGTGTCCGTCCATTTCATTCTAGGACCTTCCCTGTGGCCCTGCTTGTTCTCCTCTCCCCTCCCTGAGCCAAACTGCCCGGCTTTCGAAATGTAAAGTCAAATTATAACTTGAGGTTTTGGTACGGCTCCTGGCCTATTAGATTTTCTTTTTCCCCCAGTTGTTTTTAGCTTAATCTTGCCTGTTCCTCGTTGTGATTCCTGCTGTTATTTAATTAATTTTATTGTTCACTGCTTTTCTGGTCCTGTTTTGAAACTATGTATTAAAGGTAAAGGTAAAGGTTCCCCTGCTCGAAAGCCAGTCGAATCCGACTCTAGGGTTGCAGTGCTCATCTCCGTTTCCAAGCCGAAGAGCCAGCGCTGTCTGAAGACGTTTCCGTGGTCATGTGGCCGGCATGACTAAACACCAAGGCGCACGGAACGCTGTGACCTTCCCACCGAAGTGGTACCTATTTATCTACTTGCAATTTCTTGCTTTCAAACTGCTAGGTTGGCAGGAGCTGGAGCTAGAGACGGGAGCTCACTCCATCGTGCGGCAATCTCGGGTCTCGAACTGCTGAACTACCGACCTTCCACAGCCTGCAGTTCAGCGTCTTAACCACTTGAGCCACCGCAGCTCCCATGTATTAAACTATATTAAAATAAAAATATTAAAAAAGAGGGGGTTGGAGAAACATCTGGAGCAGAGGTCCATCAGTGGCTCTTAGCCACAAGGTACAGATGGAACGCTCTGTCTGGGGCAAGTGAGGCTCTGTCTTCTTGGTGCTTGCAGGGCCACAGTGGGAGGGCTTCTGGAGTTCTGGCCCCACTGGTGGACCTCCTGATGGCACCTGTGTCTTGCCCACTGTGCGACACAGAGTGTTGGACTGGATGGGCCACTGGCCTGAGCCAACATGGCTTCTCTCTTATATTCTTATGTCTGGGGCCAGTGATGCTCTGTCTTCTTGGTGCTTGGGGGGGGGCAACTGTGGGAGGGCTTCTGGAGTTCTGGCCTCGCTGGTGAACCTCCTGATGGCCCCTGGGTCTTGACCATTGTGTGACACAGAGTGTTGGACTGGATGGGCCACTGGCCTGAGCCAACATGGCTTCACTTATGTTCCTATGTCTGGGACAGTGATGCTCTGTCTTCTTGGTGATTGGGGGGGCCACAGTGGGAAGTCTTCTGGAGTTGTGGCCCCGCTGGTGGACCTCCTGATGGTACCTCGTTCTTGGCCATTGTGTAACACGGAGTGCTGGACTAGATGGGCCCTTGGCCTGATCCAACATGGCTTCTCTTATGTTCTACCTTCTTAAGAAGAGCTCCGCTGGATCAGATCGGTAACCCATCTATCCCAGCATCCTGTCTCACACAGGCAACAAGATACTGGAGTCACTGCATGGCAAAACCTTTCTCCCGAGAGGGTTCGACAAACTACAGCTGAAATTCAATCAGCAACCCATCCCAGGGCTCCACTAGTCCCACAGAGAGTCACTCTCCAACCCTCTGCAAGAGAAGCAGGGAACTCAGAGTGGTTCAGGTACAAATCTTCACGCACCAATCCCAGCGGAGAAAACTACAAAAAGCTGGTCATGCCCCGAGCGTGCCGGGATGCCTTCTCTTCATTATCTGCCCTGTCTTCTGGCCAAGTTCATGGTGACGAACGTGACACCACATATAGGCACCGTGTTTGTTTCGGGCTTCTCAGATGGCCCTGGGAAGAATATTGCCAAGTGCTTTGATTGGAAGGGGGAATTCAGCCCCCGCTTAAACCCCGGGGACTGGGAGTTCAGCACCTCTTTATATTCGAGATGAATCTCTCCCTGGAGGTGGAATAAATTTCCGAGAGCGCGGAAAGCAGCAGGGAGATGGGTTTGCTTTGCGAGATCTCGACACAAACACCTCCACTGTTCCCCTTTGGGCAAGCAGGTTTTTTTTTCAAAAATCATACAAAACCCCCCCCTCCCCGCTTCAAAATGCATTCGGTAGTGGAAACTGCCAACAAGACTGAGGGGAACTTCCACATTCTGAGGCACTAAGCCTCTGAATCCCAGAGCCGGAAGGCAATATCAGGGGAAGGCCTTGGCCTGTATGCCTTGTTGTTGGCCCTCCAGAGGAACTGGCTGGCCCCTGTGTGAGACGGGAGGCTGGACTAGATGGGCCCTCCCTGGTCTGACCCAGCAGGGCTCTTCTGAGGTTCTTATCAGGGGAAGGCCTCGGCCTCTCTGCCCTGTTGCTGGCCCTCCAGAGGAACTGGCTGGCTGGTGTGTGAGATGGGAGGCTGGACTGGATGGACCCTCCCTGGTCTGACCCAGCAGGGCTCTTCTGGGGTTCTTATAAGCCGAAGGCCTCGGCCTCTCTGCCCTGCTGTTGGCCCTCCAGAGGAACTGGCTGGCCCCTGTGTTGAGACAGGAGGCTGGACTACATGGACCCTCCCTGGTCTGACCCAGCAGGGCTCTTCTGAGGTTCTTAGCAGGGGAAGGCCTCAGCCTCTCTGCCCTGTTGTTGGCCCTCCAGAGGAACTGGCTGGCCCCTGTGTGAGACGGGAGGCTGGACTAAATGGACCCTCCCTGGTCTGATCCAGCAGGGCTCTTCTGGGGTTCTTATCAGGGGAAGGCCTCAGCCTCTCTGCCCTGCTGCTGGCCCTCCAGAGGAACTGGCTGGCTGGTGTGTGAGACAGGAGGCTGGACTGGATGGACCCTCCCTGGTCTGACCCAGCAGGGCTCTTCTGGGGTTCTTATAAGCAGAAGGCCTCGGCCTCTCTGCCCTGCTGTTGGCCCTCCAGAGGAACTGGCTGGCCACTGTGTGAGACAGGAGGCTGGACTGGATGGAACCTCATTGGTCTGATCCAGCAGGGCTCTTCTGAGGTTCTTATCAGGGGAAGGCCTCGGCCTCTCTGCCCTGTTGTTGGCCCTCCAGAGGAACTGGCTGGCCCCTGTGTTGAGACAGGAGGCTGGACTGGATGGACCCTCCCTGGTCTGACCCAGCAGGGCTCTTCTGTGGTTCTTATCGGGGGAAGGCCTCGGCCTCTCTGCCCTGTTGCTGGCCCTCCAGAGGAACTGGCTGGCCCCTGTGTGAGACGGGAGGCTGGACTAGATGGACCCTCACTGGTCTGATCCAGCAGGGCTCTTCTGGTGTCCTTATCAGGGGAAGGCCTTGGCCTCTCTGCCCTGTTGTTGGCCCTCCAGAGGAACTGGCTGGCCCCTGTGTGGGACACGATGCTGGACTAGATGGACCCTCACTGGTCTGACCCAGCAGGGCTCTTCTGAGGTTCTTATCGGGGAAGGCCTCGGCCTCCATGCCCTGCTGTTGGCCCAGCAAGCTTTCCCGGCAGAGTGGGGATTCGAATCTGGCTCTCCCAGATCCCTAGTCTGACACTCTAACCCCCTACACCACCCTGGCTGTGTACTGACTCTCTAAAGAATGCTTGCCGGAAGAGAACCCACTTGTTCCGTCTAAATAAGTGGACTCCAGTCCACCAGAGGTCCTCCCGGTATACAGCTCTGTTAGCATTTACGCTACCAGCAAGACTTTTGTTTATTTGTAGTGTCCTTTCCAGTTGGAAGCCACGGCCTTCAGTTTGCGAAGGCCGCTAATGACAGAGTGCTTTGGAGGTCATGCCTTCACGGGGGGCCGCCATCAGTCACAAGTGACTTGGCCGGCACATCACACACCCGGCTGTGAGTTCATCTCAAAGACGACAGGGCTGAATTACGCCCAGAGATAAATCTGGAGACGTTCTGGTGGTTCTTTGCCAAGGTCTAAACTTCCTCCTGCAGTTCCCATACAGTAAGCCGTTCCTTGGGAAGTCCGGGTTTGTGCTACGCTCACAAGAAGTGTTCTTACAGAAATTGCGTGTTTCTATTTGGTCTGCTTGCCACTCATTCTTGAAGGGTGGTCTTTAGACCCTGGGAGACTGGCCACATACCAAACACTTCAAGAGGGGATTGGATCAACATCTGGAGCAGAGGTCCATGAGTGGCTATTAGCCCCAAGGTCTAGAGCAGGGCGTCAAACATGTGGCCCAGGGGCCAGATCAGGCACTCGGAGGGCTTCTATCAGGCCCATGATGGAACTGGCCATCTCCTGCTTCCAGTTCCGTTGCTGCTGCATCATAGCTTGCTTTGACAGACTCTCTCAATCGCTCGGCCATTTCGTGTTCTAACCTGGGTCCTGGACTCAGAACTCTGAGCATGAGATGACTGTGGCGAATGTCAATAAACCAAAAGTCGGTTTGCAGCTTACAACAGCACAGATGGCAACAGCGCAGACATTTTGACGCAATAATTCCGAGCAAGAGTGCTAATGTTTTAAGCACGTGTTTTGTGTCCTTTATCAAGTTTATACCTCCGCTACGTGGCTCAAGTGGTTAAGACGCTGAACTGCAGGCGGTGGAAGGTCAGTAGTTCGGCAGTTCGAGACCCGAGAGTGCCGCATGACGGGGTGAGCTCCCGTCTCTAGTTCCAGCTCCTGCCAACCTAGCAGTTCGAAAGCAAGAAATTGCAAGTCGATAAATAGGTACCACTTCGGTGGGAAGGTAACAGCGTTCCATGCTCCTTGGCGTCTACTCATGCTGGCCACATGACCATGGAAACGTCTTCGGACAGCGCTGGCTCTTCGGCTTTGAAATGGAGATGAGCACCGCAACCGTAGAGTCGGATTCGACTGGCTTTCGAGCAAGGGAACCTTTACCTTTACTTTACCTGGTGCTACATTTTATGAGACACGTGGCCCGGCCCGACGAAGTCTCATTCCTGTCAGATCTGGCCCTTGTAACAAATGAGATCGACACTCCTGGTCTAGAGGGAACACTCCACCTGGGGCAAGTGATGCTCTGTATTCCTGGTGCTTGGGGGGAGGGGCACCGTGAGAGGGCTTCCGGAGTTCTGGCCCCACTGCTGGACCTCCTGATGGCCCCTGGGTTTTGGCCAGTGTTTTGGCCAGTGTTCCCTCTAAGTCGAGTTAGTGTGAGCTAGCTCACACTCTTTTAGCCTCCGGTTCACACTCTGGAAGGAGGGCTCCAGAGCATAATTTATGCAGCAGCCAAATCGCTCGTTCACAACTTTAATGCCGGTAGCTCACAAAGTAGGAATTTTTGCTTACTAGACTCCACAGCTTAGAGGGAACATTGGATTTGGCCACCGTGGGACACAGAGGTTTGGACTGGAGTCTCCATCCCTGTCTTTTGTACCAGCTAACCATCCCAGTGTCTGGCTCCCAACTCCGTGTTAGAGAATTCCTGGAGATTTGGGGGGGTGGAGCCTCCAGAGGGCGGGGTTTGGGGAGGGATGGGACCTCGGCAAGGCATAATGCCATAGAGCCCAATAGGGCTTTTTTTTGGTAGAAAAAGCCCAGCAGGAACTCATTCGCCTAATAGGCCACACCCGTCAGCAGAAACACATTAGCATATTAGGCCACGCCACTGACAGCACAGCTCATTAGCATATCAGGCCACACACCCCATGTTCCCAGGAGTGTGGTCCTCCAGCCACACCCACCTTTTGCTTCTTATTCCGTTTACCTTGTTTGTTGTCAAAACCCAGGGCTTTTGTTTTTGTAGCAGGAACTCCTTAGCATATTAGGCCACACACCACTCATGTAGCCAATCCTAATGAGTTTCTGCTGTTGGGTGTGGCCTGTTATGCTAATGAGTTCCTGCTGGGCGTGGCCAACTCAGGGGCCAGCCGGAACGCCGTTCCTGTGCGTTCCTGCCCAGAAATAGCCCTGGAGCCCACTTTCCAAAGCAGCTCTCTTCTCCAGGGGAAGCTGATCTCTGTCATCTGGAGATCAGCTACGATTCCAGGAGATCTCCAGCTGCCACCTGGGGGTTGGCAACCCTGTCAAAGGGAAGGCTCAGCCTCTGGACCCCTGGCAACAGGGTCAGCAGAGCCACCGCGGGGCTTGCTGGGCCTTAGTCCCAGCAGGAAAGAGTTTCCCTCTGGGCATCCTGTCCTTGGTGGGAATGTGCAAAGGAAACGATTCATTAGCAGAGAACCTCGTGGCTGGCCCACGGCTCTGGCGGATGGCCCTCACGAGGCATGGGGGGATGGACACACACACACACACACAATCGCACTGCCCTGAACTTAAGAGGAAGGGTGGAGGGAAAAGGAATTAGATAAACAGACGGCAGAAGAAGCCTGCAAGAGACGGGATGGGAGGGCGGAAGCCGGCCTGGCCTTTCGCGGTGCCTCCTGCACTTCGAGAACGGCACTCCTTTGCAGCTGACCTTGTGCGGCACGCTCAAGCTCTGTCCCTGGTAGCGTAGGAAAGAGGGACCGAGGCAGACACCACTATCCTGTGTTCCGGCAGAGGGATGCCAGCCTCCGGGTGGGACCTGGGGGTCCCACAGAATTACAGCTCGGCTCCAGACTACAGAGAAAATGGCTGCTTTGGAAGGTGGATTTTGTGGCATCGGAAGAAGGAGAAGGAGAAGGAGAAGGAGAGGAAGAGGAAGAGGAAGAGGAAGAGGAAGAGGAAGAGGAAGAGGAAGAGGAAGAGGAAGAGGAAGAGGAAGAGGAAGAGGAAGAGGAAGAAGAAGAAGAAGAAGAAGAAGAAGAAGAAGGAGAAGAAGAAGAAGAAGAAGAAGAAGAAGAAGAAGAAGAAGAAGAAGAAGAAGAAGAAGTGTTATGATAGAGTGTGTGACAGGATGTTGGACTGGATGGGCCATTGGCCGGATCCACCATTGGTTTCTCTTATGTTCTTCAGACAAAGAAGAGAAGGAGGAGGAGACTGAATTTCTACCCCGCCCTTCACTACCCAAAGGAGTCTCAGAGCAGCTTACAAACTCCTTTCCCTTCCCCTCCCCACAACGGGCACCCTGCGAGGTCAGTGAGGCTGAGAGAGCTCTCCCGAGATCTGCCCTTTCAAGAACAGCTCTGACAGAACTATGGCTTGCCCAAGGTCATCCAGCCGCTGCATGTGGAGGAGTGGGGGGAATCAAACCCAGTTTTCTCAGATTAGAGTCCGCCCACCTAACCACTACACCAAACTGGCTCCAAACTGAAGCGGATGGGCAGTCAATTTAGAAGAGAGAAAGGGAAGCATCTCTTCCAACATACACATTCATTTGTGGAACTCCCTGCCACGAGTTTAGCCAGCTTTTAAAGGAGATTTGAGGTCATCTCTACTGACAGCTACAAGGCAAATATGGAACCTCCAATGTCCTAGGGCAGCATATCTTTGAGTAACATTAGAGTGGGGGAGACTGTGGCTTTTATGCTCTGCTTGTGCGCCTCCTAGAAGCCTGTGGTTGGCCAAAGCAATGAACAGGATTCTGGGCTAGATGGACCTTCAGTTCTTCTGCCCCACAAGCCCTCTCAGTCCTGGATTTGGTATCCAAAACCACATTCTATGCATTTGCTGTGTGTGTGCATGGAATTGTGGAAAATGCATAACTCACACTGTTGTTGTTGTTGTTCAGTCGCACAGTTGAGTCCGACTCTTCGCGACCCCACGGACCACATCACGCCAGGCCCTCCTGTCCTCCGTCGTGCTCTGGAGTTTGTTTAATTTCATGATCGTTGCATCGATGACACTGTCCAACTATCTCATCCTTTGCCGTCCCCGTCTTCTTTGACCTTCAATCTTTCCCGGCATCAGGGTCTTCTCCAGTGAGGGCTCCCTTCTCACGTGGTGGCCAAAGTATCTGGGCTTCAACTTCAGTCTCTGGCCTTCCAGGGAACAGTCAGGGTTGATTTCTTTTAGGATTGACTGATTCGATTTCCTTGCAGTCCAAGGGACTCTCAAGAGTCTTCTCCAGCACCATAGTTCAAAAGAATTTATTTTTCGGCGCTTGGCCTTCCTTATGGTCCAACTACTGGGAAGAATACCATCGCTTTGGACCATACGGACTTTTGTTGGCAGGGCAATGTCTTTACTTTTTATTACGCTGTCTAGGCTTGCCACTGCTTTCCTCCCAAGGAGCAGGCATCTTTTAATCTCATGGCCACCCCAAATTTGCTTAGCTTTCACACACACTACATAACGCACTTTCAATCCACTTTCAATACACTTTGCAACGGGATTTTACTGTGTGAAACGGCGAAACCCACTTGCAAACAGTCACTGAGGGTGGATTGAAAATGCATTATTTAGCATGCGTGAAAGGGCCCTTTAAGACTCTGGCCCAGAGGTCTACACACAACGCATGACCCTGCTGAGCCCCGGTTCTTGAAGAATGTCTGCACAACACCTCCAGGGGCCAAGATTTTCCTTGCTTCAAGATTAATATCTCTTGTGTGTCTCAGTTCCTCTTCGTGGGGTAGGGGGGGATCCAGACCCTTTCCAAAAAATTCTAAGCAGTGAAATAGCATAATCATTCCAGGCCCTGCAACAAGAGACCCACCGAAGCAGTTCGGTTTACAAATTAGATTGCGGTAATTGAATCTGCCCGCAGTAGCCGGCAGCTGGAGGTACCATGCTTAATTATATCATCTCTTATAATAGGATAATGAGCGCTGCAGCCAAGGAGACTCTTTCCTCTGAGGTCCTTCTGCCTCCGAGGCTGCTGGGGAGGGGGTGTGGCCGTTCTCTCTGGCCCCTCCCAACTATTTACATTAGACCGTGGCTCAGTGGCGGAACCTCTGCTTGACATGCAGAAGGTCCCAGGTTCAATCCCCGGCATCCCCATTTTAAAAAAAGGACCAGGCAGTAGGTGACATGAAAGACTGCTGCCTGAGACCCTAGAGAGCTGTGGAGAGGGGATGTGGCTCAGTGGCAGAGCCTCTGCTTGGCATGCAGAAGGCCCCAGGTTCAAGCCCCGGCATCTCCAGTTAAAAGAACCAGGCAGGAGTTGTGGTAAAGACCTCTGCCAGAGACCCCGGAGAGCTGTGGAGAGGGGATGTGGCTCAGTGGCAGAGCCTCTGCTTGGCATGCAGAAGGTCCCAGGTTCAATCCCCGGCATCTCCAGTTAAAAGGACCAGGCAGGAGGTGATGGGAAAGACCTCCAGCTGAGACCCTGGAGAGCCACTGCTGGTCTGAGTAGAAAATATTGGCCTTGATGGACCGAAGGTCTGATTTAGTGTAAGGCAGTTTCATGTGTGTTTTGTTACTGTCTATGGGATTTTTGGCAAAGATACTGGAGTGGGTTGCCATTTCATTCCCTGACTGTGCCCTGGAAGGCCAGAGACTGAAGCCACCAAATGACTTTGGCCACCAAATGAGAACGGAAGCACTCACTGGAGAAGACTCTGATGCTGGGAAAGACTGAAGGTCAAAGAAGAAGGGGACGGCAAAGGATGAGATGGTTGGACAGTGTAGCTAGAGAGCCAGTTTGGCATAGTGGTTAAGTGTGTGGACTCTAATCTGGGAGAACTGGGTTTGATTCCCCACTCCTCCATGTGCAGCTACTGGATGACCTTGGGCAAGCCATAGTTCTGTCAGAGCTGTTCTTGAAAAAGAGCAGTTTCTGTCAGAGCTCTTTCAGCCCCGCCTACCTCACAGGGTGTCTGTTGGGGGAAGGGGAAGGAGTTTGTAAGCCACTCTGAGACTCCTCTGGGTAATGAAGGGTGGGGAATAAATCCATTCTCCTCCTCCTCCTCCTCCTCCTCCTCCTCCTCCTCCTCCTCCTCCTCCTCCTCCTCCTCCTCCTCCTCCTCCTCCTCTTCTTCTTCTTCTTCTTCTTCTTCTTCTTCTTCTTCTTCTTCTTCTTCTTCTTCTTCTTCTTCTTCTTCTTCTTCTTCTCCTCTTATTGATGCAATGAACACAAAGTTGAGCAGACGCCGGAGCATGACAGAGGACAGAGGGCCTGGCGTGATGTGGTCCACAAAGTCGTGAAGAATCAGACTCGACTGTGTGACTGAACAACAACAACAAAGCTTCGTGTGTGTGTTCTTATGTGTACACAGTTTGACCAATTTATCTCTCTCTCTTTATTTAGTTTTATTATTTCATTACATTTGATTTTTAGACCACCCTTCCCTGTGGAAGAGGGCTCAGGGCAGGGTACATCAGTAAAAACACCCATGTACTAAATTTGCGACTAAAAATAAATACAGTAGCTGACCTATTAGCCTAATAAGATGGCGTTAAAACTACCAAATGTGCCACTGCCTCGTCGGGGGGGGGGAGGCGGGGGTAAAACAGGACTGCCAGTAAGATAGAAAACTGTCACCCAAAGAGTGATTAATGCATGGAATTCACTTCCACAGGAGGTGGTGGCAGCTACAAGCATGGACAGTTTCAAGAGGGAATTAGATAAACATATGGAGCAGAAGTCCATCAGTGGCTATTAGCCACAGGGTATAGATGGGAACTCTCAGTCTGGGGCAGGTGATGCACTCTATTCTTGGTGCTGGGGGGGCAGCAGTGGGAGGGCTTCTGGTGTCCTGGCCCCACTGCTGGACCTCCTGATAGCACGTGGTATTTTTGGCCGCTGTGTGACAGAGTGTTGGACTAGATGGGTCATTGACCTGATTCAACATTGGCTTCTCTTATGTTCTTATGTCTCTCGGGATGGAGACCACCAGAAGGTTCTTTTCTGCCTAGCGCAGTGCTCTTTGGGAGTATACCAGGTGAGGCGGACTGGAAGATATGTGGCCCCAGACCATTAAGAGCCTTGAAGGTTAATACTAGAACTTTGGACCTGATCCGGTACTCCACCTGGAGCCAGTGAAGCTCACGCAGCACAAGTTGGATATGTGCCATGCGTGGGGTCCCCGTGAGGACCTGCGCCACAACATTCTTGACCAGTTGGCACTTCCAGGTCAGTCTCAAGGGTGGCCCTATATAGAGCGAGTTACAGTAGTCTATCATGGAGGTGAATGTTGCATGGATTACTGTAGCTGGGGGGGCAATTGCCACACTAATGGGTGTCTAGTTGACACTTCCAGCACCACCCTCTGTCCCCGACCTTGGAGAAATGAGGTAAGCCACTTCAAGGCTACCCCACAAATTCCTACCTCGGTGAGGCGGTGGGTCAAGAAATCATGATCGTGTCAAACGCTGCTGTGGGATCAAGCCATAGAAGCAGCGCCAACCCACCTCGATCCAACTGGTATTTCTGGCCACTATGTGACACAGAGTGTTGGACTGGATGGACCATTGGCCTGATCCAACACTGGCTTCTCTTAGGTTCTTATGTAACTATTTGAGGAGATTGTTTGTGAAGGTGACCAGTGCTGTCTCCACCCCTGGCCAGGGTGGAAGCTGAACTGGAATGGATCCAGTGCTGATGTGTCATCCAGGAATTTCTGGAGCTGTTCTGCCATCGCTCTCTCAATTACCTTACTCAGAAACAAAACATTCAAGTTGTTGTTGTTCAGTCGCACAGTCGAGTCCGACTCTTCGTGACCCCCTGGACCAGATTACGCCAGGCCCTCCTGTCTTCCGCTGTCCGCTGAAGTTTGCTCAATTTCATGTTCGTTGCATCGATGACACTGTCTAACCATCTCATCCTTTGCCGTCCCCTTCTTCTTTGACCTTCAATCTTTCCCAGCATCAGGGTCTTCTCCAGTGAGTGCTTCCTTCTCATTTGGTGGCCAAAGTATTTGAGCTTCAACTTCAGGACTGGGCGGTAATTGGAGGGATCCATAGGTTCCAAGGTTGGTTTCTTTAAGAGCCGTACAACCACAGCCTCTTTTAGTCCCTCTGGGTAGACCCCTGAATCCAGGGACAGATTAATGTCTACCAGGGTCCCTCGTATTCCCTCACCATCGGCCAAAGTATTTGAGCTTCAGCTTCAGGAATTGGGCTGTAATTGGAGGGATCCATAGGTTCCAAGGTTGGTTTCTTTACGAGCTTTACAACCACAGCCTCTTTTAGTCCCTCTGGGTAGACCCCTGAATCCAAGGACAGATTAATGTCTACCAGGGTCCCCCGTATTCCCTCATCATCTTCTCAAGTCATGAGGGGCTCGGGTCTAAGAGTCAGCCTAACAGGAGTGGCATGGGTCAGCCTAACAGCACCCAGAATCCTGTCAGCATCAGCCCGGGAGAGTTGGCCGAAGTTGTCAAATACTGAATCGAAGGATGGCCAAGGGGCCTCCGATTCACATACCGTATCAATGTTGGCTGGGAAGTCATGGCAGAGAGACAACGACTTTATCCGCAGAAAAGCTCGCAAAAGCCTCACAGCTGGTGGCCGAACTCCTAACATGAGGCTGCAGTCACACAGACTAAATAACCCACTTTCAATCCACCTTCAATGCACTTCCCAACTGGATTTTACTGTGTGAACTGGCAAAATCCAGTTGGAAAGCGCACTGGAGGTTGATCGAAAGTGGATTATTTAGTGTGTCACCGCTGTTCCCTCTCGCATTTAAAGCTGCTGATCAGACACCCACATCTGTCTCCCGCACCAAAGCGGGCTCACTCGCGCAATCCTCCCAGTTCCCTAGCGAGTTTTCCGACACAGGAAAATCAAGTACTTTCCGGATGTTTGCACTTCCAATCCACAATTTTGCCTATCTGGACAGCCATCTCTCACAATGATTGCGGTTAGGTTGTCTGAATGTTCCTCTTCTGGTAGTTTTTTGGGTTTTTTTTGCAACTTTCACCATTTTGCGCATGTGCATATGCGCATGCACAAAGGTTTGTTTTTTTTCAATTGTGCCGCACCACCACTTGGGCGGCGCGGCTGTCTGGACAGTGCCTGGAGCATTGCCGCACAAAGCAAGTGGTTAGGCAAAGGGATGTGTGATCATCTGAACCCACGAAGAAGAAGAAGAAGAAGAAGAAGAAGAAGAAGAAGAGGAGGAGATTGGATTTATACCCCGCCCTTCACTGCCTAAAGGCGTCTCAGAGTGGCTGACAAACTCCTTTCCCTTCCCCTCCCCATAACAGACACCCTCTGAGGTAGGCGGGGCTGAGAGAACTTCTGACAGAAACTGTCCTTGAGAGAACAGCTGTGCCAGAGCTTGTGACTGACCCAAGGTCACATCAGCAGGTGCAAGTGGAGGAGTGGGGAATCAAACCCGGTTCTCCCAGATAAGAGTCTGCGCACTTAACCACTACACCAAACTGGCTCTTAAAAATATCCCCGATCAAATTTACAGTGGGAACAAATTGCGGTATGCTTGCTGTGTGACCACAGCCTGACTGCAGCCTCAGTGAGAGAAGTTAGAGATCTAATCACCCTAAACAATTGTGCTGGGCAAGAGCTAGCGGATGCAATGGAGGCTGTATAAAATTCCTTTCTAGTAGCCTCCACTACCTCTGCTGGCCCAGCCGAGAACAGAATAGTAAAGGATAGGAACTGCACTGTATCTTTACATTTATAAAGGATTGTGGGTAATGTAGTTTTAGTAATTTTAAGGTCAGCTGGTTATGAGTAGCCTTCCTGATTGGTTTATACAGCCTCCCTTTTCCTTTGATACATTGACCCAGGAGAAACTGTTTATTGCCCTCCTCTTCTCAGTGTGTTTGTAATCCGTTTGGCGAGTAGATGGGAGAGATTCAGCTTCTTTTACTGCATGAATCACTCAAAAGACTCAGGATTTTAAGGCTCCTATCAGCACCAGGAAAGGGAATGTGAGTAAACTGAACCTTTGGATGCCGAAAGAGTTGAATCAAGTTGATTCCAAATGAGTGAAGACTGTGTGTTAAATACTTAGTTGTTCTCAGAACCAGCTCAGGCTGTCGGGAACAGCATACTACCACCTCACAGGATTTCACAAACATCCTGCAAGATGTCCTTGCAACTTTGTTGTGAGTTCACTGCCAAACTCACTCGAGTCACCTGCGTTCCTGTTCCATAGTCCACCAGGGAGATAATTTAGGTCGGGAGCAAAGAGGACGTCACGGGGTCACTTCATAAATCTAAGCATTTATGCAAAACTGGCTGTTCCCCTCCCTTGTTGTGATGTCACAGGACGTTCATGACCATTCAAACTACATCAGGGGACAGTTCAGCCATGGAATGCAGAAGGGAAAATAACTGTGGCTTTGTAATAGTGGTAGTAGTAGAAGCAGTCATGGTGTTATAGTATTATAATTTTACGTTATTTATAGTCTGCCTTTCTCGCTCAGAGTCAGGGAGGATTATGCAGTGTAAACCAATGCAACCAACAATAAGCAAGGTAATAGGATTAGGAAAGCAGAACTATTACCATGACATAAACGAGGCAGAAATTACGTCGTAGGAGCACACTCACAACAACAGACAATAGGAACAGCGGCACAGTCCGCAGAGACCGATGAAAATGTGGGATTCACTGCCAGAGGATGCACTGATGCCCACAGGAATAAATAGCTTTAAAAGGGGATTAGATAGATTTATGTTTGACGTGACGAGATCGGGCTAGCCTGGATTATCAAGGTCAGGGCCAAAGACTTGCAGAGGTGGTTTGCCGTTGCCTGCCTCTGTGTAGTGAACCTGGGCTTCCTTGCAGGTCTCCCATCCAAGTACTAACCAGGGCCGACCCTGCTTAGCTTCCGAGACAGGGCTAGCCTGGGCCAGCGAGGTCAAAGCATTAAAGTAATATATATTATATTACTAGTAGCAAAGCCCGTTGTTAAAGGCATACAACGAGCTCTAGAAAGGTCTCGGATTCGCCCTCCTCCTTGGCCACCTTCTCCTGAATGGTGCCGGCTCCCATCTGCTCGCAGCCCACCCAGCCACCTGCACCTGGCCACGGCCAACGATGCCCGCTGCGGGGCTGCCATGATCTGCCTCAGACTCCTCACCCTGCGACTGCTGGAGCACCCGGCCCATCCTTTGCCTCCCCACACAGTGAGCCCGAGATGCTGGCCAGCGCTTATATGGGTTTGCAGCTCAGCCAGCTACCTGCTCCTGGCCATGGCCAATAATGACCACCGTGGCGCTGCAATTGTCGGCCTCAGCCTCCTCAGCCTCTGCCCACTGGAGTGTTTGTCCCGTCCTTTGCCTCCCAGCCCACTGACGCCGAGACGCTGGCCACTGCTTCTGTGGGTGGGACTCTGGGCACACAGCCAATGGATTGGGACACCTTTGGAGTGACAGCTCAGGGACCCAACTGATTTGGGAGCATGTGGAATGTTCAGGAGAGTCCACGACCAAAACACAATTATATATAAGGAGAGATCCATTACATTAAAACCCTATGGGGTCACCATGAGTTGGCACCAACTTGATGGCCCTTTCCACCCCCCACCCCACTCATATAAAAGGTTGCACCGATTTCCACCAGTTCTACCCTCAGGGCCTGAGAGAACCCCGAGAAAAAGCGCTGGCCCTCAGTAGGGGTGACTCCTCTCTAACCTGCAGGCTGCTGTTCTTAATAACAAGAACTCCTCCAACCATATTGTCAGCCCATCACAGCACAGAATCAGTCCAGCACGTGGACTTTGGAATACTCATTTGGAATATTCATTTGGAATACTGTGTACAGTTCTGGTCGCCACATCTCAAAAAGGATATTATAGCATTGGAAAAAGTGCAGAGAAGGGCAACTAGAATGATAAAAGGTTTGGAACACCTTCCCTCTGAAGAAAGGTTAAAGCGCTTGGGGCTCTTTAGCTTGGAGAAACGATGGCTGAGGGGTGACATGATCGAGGTTTATAAGATTATGAATGGGATTGAGCAGGTTGAGAAAGAAGTACTTTTCTCCCTTTCTCACAAGACAAGAACTCGTGGGCACTCCATGAAATTGCTGAGCAGTCGGGTTAGAACAGATAAAAGGAAGTCCTTCTTCACCCAAAGAGTGATTAACATATGGAATTCACTGCCACAGGAGGTGGTGGCAGCTACAAGCATGGACAGTTTCAAGAGGGAATTAGATAAACATCTGGAGCAGAAGTCCATCAGTGGCTATTAGCCACAGGGTATAGATGGGAACTCTCAGTCTGGGGCAGGTGATGCACTCTATTCTTGGTGCTGGAGGGGGCAGCAGTGGGAGGGTTTCTAGTGTCCTGGCCCCACTGCTGGACCTCCTGATGGCACCTGGTATATTTTGGCCACTGTGTGACACAGAGTGTTGGACTAGATGGGCCATTGGCCTGATTCAACATTGGCTTCTCTTCTGTTCTTATGTTATGTTCTTATGACTTTGACACGGACTTTCATTCTTCCACACCAAATCCACACAGAGGCTTCAGTTCTGCGGGGACCTGGAAGCCTTTCCCCACTGTCTGTGCCTGAAGGAGTACTTTCAACATACGCAAGAAAAGAACAAGAAAGAACACGATGCATCTTCACAACAGACCATCGCACAATCTCCTGGAGAAGAGCTACCAACCCTCCAACCCACCAATGAACAAGACACCCACCACCACATACCATCAAAACAACACTACAGGAAAAGAGAGACTTCCACATGGACCCTTCCTGATCATCACTATGCCACACTAGATCTCTTCACAGAATGCACCCTCTGAAAGGAAAGCCATAGACAATCTCAGGAACAATTCAGATATTATAATTAAAGAGAAGAAGAAGAGAAGGGATTGGATTTATACACCACCCTTCACTGCCTGAAGGAGTCTCAGAGCGGCTTACAAACTCCTTTCCCTTCCCCTCCCCACAACAGACACCCTCTGAGGTAGGTGGTGCTGAGAGAGCTCTTTCGAGGACTGCCCCTGAGAGAACAGCTCTGAGAGAACTTGTGACTGACCCAAGGTCACACCAGCTGGCTTCAGGCGGAGGAGTGGGGCATTGAACCCAGTTCTCCAGATTAGAGTCCACCGTTCTTAACCACTACACCAAACTGGCTCTCGAGGCAGACAAATTTGGAGCCGTTGTCATCATGAATAGATCAGACTATATCCAGGTTCAAAGAGAACTCTCAGATACTGCTTTTTACAAACAACTTGGCTCTTATCCCACACAGGATAACAGGAGTATAAAAAGGAACTAAACAAGATTAGAAAGGAATTACCCCTGTGGTGGCTCAAGTGGTTAAGACGCTGAACTGCAGGCTGTGGCAGGTCAGTAGTTCAGCAGTTCGAGACCCGAGACTGCCGCATGACGGAGTGAGCTCCCGTCTCTAGTTCCAGCTCCTGCCAACCTAGCAGTCCGAAAGCAAGAAATTGCAAGTAGATAAACAGGTACCACTTTGGTGGGGAGGTAACAGCGTTCCGTGCGCCTTGGTGTTTAGTCATGCCGGCCACATGACCACGGAAACGTCTTTGGACAGCGCTGGCTCTTCGGCTTTGAAACGGAGATGAGCACCGCAACCCTAGAGTCGAATTCGACTGGCTTTCGAGCAAGGGAACCTTTACCTTTACCTTTACCAGTCGAATCCGACTCTAGGGTTGCGGTGCTCATCTCCATTTCAAAGCCGAAGAGCCAGCGCTGTCCAAAGACTTTTCCGTGGTCATGTGGCCGGCATGACTAAACACCAAGGCGCACGGAACGCTGTTCCCTTCCCACTGGAGTGGTACCTATTTATCAACTTGCAATTTCTTGCTTTCAGAACTGCTAGGTTGGCAGGAGCTGGAACTAGAGACGGGAGCTCACTCCGTCATGCGGCACTCTCGGGTCTCGAACTGCTGAACTGCTGAACTACTGACCTTCCACAGCCTGCAGTTCAGCGTCTTAACCACTTGAGCCACCACAGCTCCTCTGCGGGATCTACAACAAACCTTTTTGGAACTAAAGTCTCCACCTGATGAAGTCAGGAAACAGATTAACAAAGCTAGAAGGGCATCCAGAGAAAACCCTCTTTCAAGACAGGCCCCAAAGAGACAAGAACAGAACACCCCTAGTGGTCACATACAGTCCTCAACTCAAAACGGTTCGCTGCGACATCAGCAACTCACAA
The DNA here is from genome assembly GCA_029375565.1 of Gekko gecko. Taxonomy (NCBI): domain Eukaryota; kingdom Metazoa; phylum Chordata; class Lepidosauria; order Squamata; family Gekkonidae; genus Gekko; species Gekko gecko. Next base: position 263,239,214 of record JAPDNY010000002.1, read on the forward strand.
CTTCTACCTCTCCTTGCGCACAGACAGCCCACCAATCTCAAACAACTCCTCACCCACAATAATACAAGATCAGATTTCCCATTCCTCACGATACAAGAACTCGTGGGCACTCAATGAAATTGTTGAGCAGTCCGGTTCGAATGGATGAAAGGAAGTCCTTCTTCACCCAAAGAGTGAATCACACATGGAATTCACTGCCACAGGAGGTGGTGGCAGTTACAAGCATGGATGGCTTCAAGAGGGAACTGGATACTGTAAAGTACTGGGTTCACTGCATGGACATGCGTTCAGATGCATTTATTGTACTTCACACAACACACACAAACGCAAACAGCCCTGCAAGGGCCAACTATATACACCCCCACCCGGTACCCCCATAGTCCCATTGGTGGGTTTGAACTTCCTGACCATGCCTCATTGGTGGATTCCAGGTGGACTAGGATCCTAGGTCCTATTGTCTTTTTGGACCTAGCTCTTGGACTTAGGTGGCAGACCCTAGTGGCGGTCTACGTACACAACAGATACAAATATGGAGCAGGGGTCCATCGGTAGCTCTTAGCCACAAGGTATAGATAGGGACTCTCAGACTGGGGCAAGTGAGGCTCTGTCTCCTTGGAGCTTGGGGTGGGGGGCAACAGTGGGAGGGCTTCTAGTGTCCTGGCCCCACTGCTGGACCTCCTGAGGGCACCTGGGATTTTTGGCCACCGTGTGACAGAGTGTTGGACTGGAGGGGACACTGGCTCTTACGTTCTTACGTTTTAAGAGCAGTTGACATTCAAGGTGGACATTTTGATGACGGGAGGCCCAGGGGGTGGACAGAAACCTCCTGTAGGAGCCGAGAACTGGACAGGCTGCAGGGAAGAAGCGTTTGGAAGCTGGGTAGCAGAAGGGAAGGGTAGCCAGAAGGAAAGAAGGGAGAAGAGACTGGATCTATACCGCGCCCTTCACTACCCAAAGGAGTCTCAGAGCGGCTTACAAACTCCCTTCCCTTCCCCTCCCCTTAAAAGACACCCTGTGAGGTAGGTGGGGCTGAGAGAACTCTGACAGAAGCTGCCCTTGAGAGAACAGCTGTGCCAGAGCTTGTGACTGACCCAAGGTCATCCAGCCAGGTGCAAGTGGAGGAGTGGGGAATCAAACCCGGTTCTCCCAGATTAGAGTCCGTGCACTTAACCACTACACCAAACTGGAAGGGAAGAGATGGGAAGGAAGAGATGGAGGGAAGCCCCCGGAGTCCAGCCACTAGGAAGACCCATGTGCTGCTGGTGGGGAGGTGCGCAGAGAGATCTGGAATTCCGGCAGGGAAAATCTGGAGGGTCCTGGCTGGCACATCGGCATCCGAAACAATCAAATAAACCTTTGGCTGGAGAGTACATCTGCCGGCCCAGAGGGGCAAAGATGCTCGCACCTGGGCCACTGGCGCCTCCGGCCTGCCCTCCCCCTGGCTTCCCCCGCAGCACCGCCCTGCTTGGAAATAGCCATTGGGAGGAAAACGCCATAGACAGCCAGGGAGCTGGTGTCAAGGCAGTTTCCTGTTGATCTGCCAGTTGCCGTAGAGGACAAATGGGACGGTGGACGCCAGCCGACCCTCTTCAAGGATTTCCCGTCGACAGGAACATCACGCTCCCCTCGGAAGGCTCAGCAGACGGGCGGGAGGAAGGCCCTGCTTGCCACCAATGAGATGCTGATAAGGGACGGAATTGGGGGAGGGGGTGCTGTCGTAGGGCAAGGACGGGGTGGGGGGGTGGGGGGTGGGGGCGTCTCTGATTTAAGAGGTACATAGAGGCTCAAGGGGGAGAAAGGGCTCTCTGGGTGGGAGGGAGGAGGGGGTGCTACCCTGAGGCCTGGCCAGCAAAACAAAACTGTTTGGCCTTGAGAGGGTGAAGGGCTTAGGATGTGTTTCCCCCCTCCACACCGACCACAACTGCAAGCCAAGTTCCTTTCTGCTTTCAGCAGTGCCGAGGACGCAAACAGGGTGAGAAATGGCGGGCGAAAGGTTAATCCAGGGCCGCATGCTTGTCCTAGCAGCTGTCACCAAGAGGAACACCGCCAATGTTCTGGGCTGGGATACAGTGTTCCCTCTAGGCTGAGTGACTGTGAGCCTAGTTCGCAGTTTTTTTTAGCCTCCAGCTCACACACTTTTCGTCTTAGTTCAGGAAGGAGGGCTCCAGAGCAGTGTCCCCCTAAGCTGAGTTACTGTGAGCACTCGCCCATGCCCCCTCTCTAGGGTCCGTTTCTCCGCAACGGGCCTTATCACTAGTCTTCCTATATATGAACTGTTAAACTTCCGTTTCAATGTATCTGAGGAAGTGTGCATGGACACGAAAGCTCATACCTTGAATAAACTCTTGTTGGTCTTAAAAGGTGCCTGACTGGACTCGAAATTTGTTCCGCTGCTTCAGACCAACACGGCTGACCACCAGTGTTCCCTCTAAGCTGAGTCCGTGTGAGCTAGCTCACTGTTTTTTAACCTCCAGCTCACACATCTTTCTCTCAGCTCAGGAAGGATGGCTCCGGGGCAAAACTAATTGACGCAGCAGCCAAATCGCTCGCTTGCTCACAACTTTCATGCCAGTAGCTCATAAGAACATAAGAACATAAGAGAAACCAATGTTGGATCAGGCCAATGGCCCATCTAGTCCAACACTCTGTGTCACACAATGGCCAAAAATACCAGGTGCCACCAGGAGTTCCAGCAGTGGGGCCAGGGCACCAGAAGCCCTCCCATTGTTGAACCCCCCCAGCACCAAGAATAGAGGGCATCACCTGCCCCAGACTGAGAGTTCCCATCTATACCCTGTGGCTAATAGCCACTGATGGACCTCTGCTCCAGATGGTTATCCAGTTTATAAGAACATAAGAGAAGCCAATGTTGAATCAGGCCAATGGCCCATCTAGTCCAACACTCTGTCACACAGCGGCCAAAAATACCAGGTGCCCTCAGGAGGTCCAGCAGTGGGGCCAGGACACCAGAAGCCCTCCCACTGCTGCCCCCTCCAGCACCAAGAATAGAGTGCATCACCTGCCCCAGACTGAGAGTTCCCATCTATACCCTGTGGCTAATAGCCACTGATGGACTTCTGCTCCAGATGTTTATCTAATTCCCTCTTGAAACTGTCCATGCTTGTAGCTGCCACCACCTCCTGTGGCAGTGAATTCCATATGTTAATCACTCTTTGGGTGAAGAAGGACTTCCTTTGATCCGTTCTAACCCGACTGCTCAGCAATTTCATGGAGTGCCCACGAGTTCTTGTATTGTGAGAAAGGGAGACATGTAAACATGTCAGAAGGAATGTCAGAACCCACATTCAGAAATTGCATCCATTTTTTCCCTTGTCCTACACCACCAATGCTTCCTCTAAGCTGTGGAGTCTTGTGAGCAAGAAGTCCGCTTTGCGAGCCACTGGCATTCAAGTTGAGAGTGAGCCGTTTGGCTCCCGCATAAATTACTTTGCTCTAGAGCCCTCCTTTCCGAGCCAAGACAAAAATCTGTGCGCCAGAGGCCAAAAAATTGTGCGCTGGCTCACACTAACTCAGCTTAGAGGGAACACTGGTATAAATGAAGTCCATGAATAAAATACATTTGTAACCAGCCACCTTCATGGTGCACAACAGCCCTGCAAGGCCGGCGAGAGGGAAAGGGGGCGCTTCGCCAAGTCGAACCCATGAATATTATGGCTGAGCGGGGATTTTCGAACTCCCCGTCCTCCCCGCAAACCTTCCGGCGGCCCCTCTCCCAGCCCGGTTTGCCCATAAACGTTTCGAGATGATTACAATATTCAGAGCAATCTGGTTTTTAAAAGGCCTTCGAGTTACAAAAATGGATTTTCGATCGGCGTCCCGCTAAACGGCTGCCAGGATAATATCTCGGCTTGGGGTATGATGGATTTCTAGCCAGAGCCTCAGTGGAAAGAGCCCGCTGCGACTCATATCACATTCTGTGTTTTGGACAGTTTTTGCTCATGTTGTGATGCTTTGAGGATACGCTGGGAACCCGCTGGTTCGGCAAATGGCTGTCCTTTTTAAAAAATCCTACTCCTCCTTTGCCAAGCGCCTCTCTGCCATGGAAGCTTGTGGGCTAACCCTGGGCCAGGCACACACTCTCAGCCTAAAACCTACCTCGCCAGGTTGTTGTGATGAGAAAACGGAGGAGAGCGGAATGATGTAGAAGAAGATAAGAGACTGGATTTATACCCTGCCCGTCACTATCTAAAGGAGTTTCAGAGGGGCTTACAATCTCCTTTCCCTTCCCCTCCCCACAACGGACACCCTGTGAAGGTCGGTGGGGCTGAGAGAGCTCTGACAGAAACTGCTGCTCTTGAGAGAACAGCTCTGAGAGAACTTGTGACTGACCCAAAGTCACACCAGCAGCTGCGTGTGGAGGAGGAGTGGGGGATCAA
>JAPDNY010000002.1:263248610-263266110 GCA_029375565.1 Gekko gecko
CCCCGAGTGTGGCTTTTCAGACTTCTACTGTTCTACACACTGAAGACAGGGATGGTACCAGAGACCCTCAGCATGCCAGGTTTGTGCTCTACCACTCAGCCGTGGCTCCCCCCCCACGACATGAGGAGGAGAATCCTGTTGGACTGCAAGTTGCTTCACTGGTACATCTCAAAGGGGCACTCTGTCAGGGACTACTAGCCATGGAGACTCCAGAGAACCTCCATGTTCAGAGGCAGTCAACTTCTGAATTATACTGCCAGCAGGAAACATCAAGGGAGGGCCTCGGCCTCTGTGCAATGTTATTGAACCTGCAGAGGACCCTCTCTGGTCTGACCCAGCAGGGCTCTTCTGATGTTCTGATAAGGGAAAGGCCTCAGCCTCTAGGCCCTGTTGTTGGCTCTCCAGAGGAACTGGCTGGCCACTGTATGAGACGGGAGGCTGGACTGGATGGACCCTCACTGGTCTGACCCAGCAGGGCTCCTCTTAGGCTCTTCTCAGGGGAAGGTCTCAGCCTCTCTGCCCTGTTGTTGGCCCTCCAGAGGGACTGGCTGTCCCCTGTGTGAGACAAGATGCTAGACTGGATGGACCCTCTCTGGTCTGATCCAGTAGGGTTCTTCTGATGTTCTTATCAGGGGAAGGCCTCGGCCTCTCTGCCCTGTTTCTTTGGCTGTCCAGAGGAACTGGTTGGCCCCTGTGTGAGACGGAAGGCTGGACTGGATGGACCCTCCCTGGTCTGATCCAGCAGGGCTCTTCTGGGGGTCTTATAAGCGGAAGGCCTTGGCCTCTGTGCCCTGTTGTTGGCCCTCCAGAGGAACTGGCTGGCCACCGTGTGAGACAGGATGCTGGAATGGATGGACCCTCCCTGGTCTGACCCAGCAGAGCTCTTCTGAGGTACTTATCAGGGGAAGGCCTCGGCCTCTCTGCCCTGTTGTTGGCCCTCCAAAGGAACTGGTTGGCCACTGCGTGAGAAAGGATGCTGGACTAGAGGACCCTCACCGATCTGATCCAGCAGGGCTCTTCTGGTGTTCTTATCAGGGAAGGCCTCTGTGCCATGTTTCTGGCCCTTCAGAGGAACTCATTGACCACTATTATGTGAGATAGGCTGGACTAGATGGACCCTCTCTCATCTGACCCAGCAGGGCTCTTCTGAGGTTCTTATCAGGAGACGGCCTTGACCTCTCTGCCCTGTTGCTGGCCCTACAGAGGAACTTGTTGGCCATTATGTGAGACAGGTGGATGGACAAGATGGACCACTGCTCTGATCCAGCAAGGCTCCTCTGATGTTCTTCAATGTGCACAGGGCAAAAAGATGCCTTGACTCTTCCCCTAAATCCACTCTGCAGATCCTCCACATGATGGGAAGGGCACGGTGCCTGGTGGAGGAAGGTAGCCAGAGATATGAGCTCCACTGGTTCCCTGGGAGGGGGGACAGAAAGGCAGGGAGGGTGGCAGACTCAAATCGAAAAATTCCCCATCACATAAGAACATAAGAGAAGCCAATGCTGGATCAGGCCAATGGCCCATCCCGCCCAACACTCTGTGTCACGCAATGGCCAAAAATACCAGGTGCCACACATCTGTCACCACACAGATAGATTACTGCATTGTGCTGACACGGAGCATCCCTTGATGACAGTATGGGAACTTTATCCGGGCCTTGCTGCATTACAAAGGGACAGAAACGTTTCAAAAGCCTTGTATCAAAGGTCTCATGAGAACATAAGAGAAGCCCATATTGGATCAGGCCAACAGTCCATCCAGTCCAACACTCTGTCACACAGTGGCCAAAAATACCAGGTGCCATCAGGAGGTCACAAGAACACAAGAGAAGCCAATGTTGGCATCAGGCCAATGACCCATCTGTTGCCACCACTCTGTCACACAGCAGCCAGAAACATAGCCTCAGGTGACCCAGATCAGGAGGTCCTAAGTACATAAGAACATAAGAGAAGCCAATGTTGGATCAGGCCAATGACCCATCTAGTCCAACACTCTGTCACACAGCAGCCAAAAATACCAGGTGCCATCAGGAGGTCCAGCAGTGGGGCCAGGACACTAGAAGCCCTCCCACTGTTGCCCCCTCCAGCACCAAGAATAGAGTGCATCACCTGCCCCAGACTGAAAGTTCCTATCTAATAAGAACATAAGAGAAGCCAATGTTGGATCAGGCCAGTGGCCCACCTAGTCCAACACTCTGTCTCACAGTGGCCAAAAAGACCAGGTGCCATCAGGAGGTCCAGCAGTGGGGCCAGGACACCAGAAGCCCTCCCACTGTTGCCCCCCCCCCCAAGCACCAAGAATACAGAGCCTTACTTGCCCCAGACTGAAAGTTCCTCTCTACACCTTGTGGCTAATAGCCACTGATGGACCTCTGCTCCAGATGTTTATCTAATTCTCTCTTGAAGCCGTCCATGCTTGTAGCTGCCACCACCTCTGTGGCAGTGAATCCCAGTCTCTTTCTCCACTCCCTGTTAGCTTCTAGGCTCAATTCACTACCCTGGTTTTACCCGTAACCTGAAGATCAGATCTAGATGGGCGAGACCCTACTCCAGTCACGCTTCTTCAAACTCCATCTGTTTGATGGAAAGGAACTGTGGGGGGGGAGGAATCCATTCTGCGGGGCCTTCTCCGAGGCATTGCAACAAAGGAAGCGTAAGTGTACCATCAATTGTCAGCTCCATGGGGAGGCGAAGCCTACAGAATTTACACTCTGCACGCCGGAGGGGACGTATCTGAAAAGATCTCGGGGCGGGGGGGGCGCACCTCAAACGAGCATGCACGACAGCCCTCCGGCTGGGAGACTTTCTTTCTGGAACACCTCCCCAACCTCATCTGAGCCCACGCTTTGCCCCGCTATTTACTCAAGCATGCCGACCAGAACCCGCCGTCGATTGGGTTCATTCTGTCGTGTGTTTTTGTTTAAGAAGAGGACGTTTTATTCCCTTAATAGTCCGCACTGTTAATTTGATTACCAGCCACTGTGGGCTTTTCAAGGAGGCAGAGTAAATAATAAAGGAAGCAAATTGCCAAACCCACTTCCAAGCACGGCGAGAAACTGACATTCCGCTGAGGGTGTCCCGAACCACGGATTCCGGAGACTGCAGAATCTAGAGGAGGGGAGTGGCTCAGCGCCAGAGCCTCTGCTTGGCACGCAGAAGGTCCCGGGTTCAATCCCCAAAGGCATCTCCAGTTCAAAGGACCAGGCAGGAGGTGATGGGAAAGACCTCTGCCTGAGACCCTGGAGAGCTGTCAAGTGGGGCTGTGGCTCAGTGGCAGAGCCTCTGCTTGGCACGCGGAAGGTCCCAGGTTCAGTCCCCGGCATCTCCAGTTCAAAGGACCAGGCAGGAGGTGCATTTCTCCTAAATATCAGGAGAAACTTCCTAACTGTAAGAGTGCAGAGTGCAGGGGCTGGACTAGATGACCTGCGAGGTCCCTTCCAACTCGAACATCCTGTGATTCCATGATTCTATGTGAAAGACCTCTGCCTGAGACCCTGGAGAGCCGCTGCCAGTCCAAGGCTGACTCTGATGAGCCAAGGGTCTGATTCAGTATAAGGCAGCCTCATGTGTGTTCATCTTTAGGGGAGGGGCCATGGCTCAGTGGCAGAGCCTCTGCTTGGCATCCAGAAGGTCCCAGGTTCAACCCCCGGCATTTCCAGCTAAAAGGACCAGGCAGGAGGTGATGTGAAAGACCTCAGCCTGAGACCTTGGAGAGCCAAGGAGAGGGGCCGTGGCTCAGTGGAAGTCTCTCTGCTTGGCATGCAGAAGGTCCCAGGTTCAATCCCCGGCATCTCCAGTTAAAAGGACCAGGCAGGAGGTGATGGGAAAGACCTCTGCCTGAGACCTTGGAGAGCTGTAAGGAGGGGCCGTGGCTCAGTGGAAGAGCCTCTGCCTGGCATGTAGAAGGTCCCAGGTTCAATCCCCGGCATTCCCAGCTAAAAGGACCAGGGAGTAGATGATGTGAAAGACCTCAGTCTGAGACCTTGGAGAGCGGCTGCCAATCTGGGAGGGGACATGGCTCAGTGGTAGAGTACCTGCTTGGCATGCAGAAGGTCCCAGCCAGGTTTAATCCCTGGCACCATCTCCAGTTAAAAGGACCAGGCAGGAGGTGATGGGAAAGACCTCTGTCCGAGACCCTGGAGAGCGGCTGCCAGTCTGAGCAGACAATACTGAGTTTGATGAATCTGGGGCAGCGTTCCCTCTAAGCCGAGTCAGTGTGAGCCTGCTCACAGTTTTTTAGCCTCCGGCGTGCACACTTTTTGCCTCAGCTCAGGAAGGAGGGCTCCAGAGCAAACTAATGTATGCCGTAGCCAAATCCCTCGCTCACAGCTTTAATGCCAGTAGCTCACAAAGAAGATTTTTTGCTCACGAGACTCCACAGCTTAAAGGAAGCATTGATCAGGGGTCTGATTCAGTATAAGGCATCTTCATGAGTTCATGTCTTATGTTGTTTGGGAGGGGCCATATTTGTGTGTCTGTGTTAACTGCCGTCAGGGCATTTCCGACTTATGGGGAGCCTATGAATTACTTGCCTCCAAAATGTCCTCTCATTCACAGTCAGGTCTTGCAGAATGAAGGCCCTGCCTTGGGGGAGGAGGAGGAAGACGAAGAAGAAGGAGGAGAAGAAGAAGGAGAAGGAGAAAGAGAAGAAGCAGAAGCAGAAGAAGAAGCAGAAGTAGAAGAAGAGAACTTGTGACTGACCCAAGGTCACACCAGCAGCTGCATGTGGAGGAGTGGGGAATCAAACCCGGTTCTCCCAGATTAGAGTCCACATTCCTAAACACTACACCAAACTAGAGTCAATCTATCTTATGTTTTTTCTTGCTGCCTTCCATTTTTCCCAGCCTTTCCCAGTGACTCTTGCCTTCTTAGAATGTGACTAAAGTACAATAGCTTCAATTTAGTCATTTGAGCTTCTCAGGAGAGTTCAGGCTCAGGGGGAAATCATCTGCTCGGCCTGTGGAAGGACCCAGGTCAAACATAAGAACATAAGAGAAGCCAATGTTGAATCAGGCCAATGGCCCATCTAGTCCAACACTCTGTGTCACACAGCGGCCAAAATATACCAGGGGCCCTCAGGAGGTCCAGCAGTGGGGCCAGGACACTAGAAGCCCTCCCACTGCTGCCCCTCCAGCACCAAGAATAGAGAGCATCACCTGCCCCAGACTGAGAGTTCCCATCTATACCCTGTGGCTAATAGCCACTGATGGACTTCTGCTCCAGATGTTTATCTAATTCTCTCTTGAAACTGTCCATGCTTGTAGCTGCCACCACCTCCTGTGGCAGTGAATTCCATGTGTTAATCACTCTTTGGGTGACGAAGGACTTCCTTTTATCCGTTCTAACCCGACTGCTCAGCAATTTCATGGAGTGCCCACGAGTTCTTGTATTGTGAGAAAGGGAGAAAAGTACTTCTTTCTCAACCTGCTCTATCCCATGCATAATCTTATAAACCTCGATCATGTCACCCCTCAGCCGTCGTTTCTCCAAGCTAAAGAGCCCCAAGCGTTTTAACCTTTCTTCATAGGGAAGGTGTTCCAACCCTTTTATCAGTCTAGTTGCTCTTCTCTGCACTTTTTCCAATGCTAAAATATCCTTCTTGAGATGTGGCGATCAGAGGTCCAATCCTCTACGTCTTCAGTTTAAGGACCAGGCAGTAGGTGATGTGAAAGACTTCCACCTGAGACCCGCTGCCAGTCAGAGTAGATGGTACCGGCTCCGTATGTTTATCTAATTCCCTCTTGAAACTGCCCATGCTTGTAGCTGCCACCCCCTCCTGTGGCAGTGAATTCCATGTGTTAATCACTCTTTGGGTGAAGAAGTATTTTCTCTTATTAGTTCGATTTATATCTCGCCAAATTGGGCTCAGGGCAGCTTGCGTTAAACATCCAAGAACAATCAAAACCCATTTCCAAAGTGCTGGAAACAAAGTGCAGAGGGGAAGTCCCTAAAACCAACCGTATCACTACTCAGGTATTGGTCCTGGTGGTATTCTCAGTCGCCTCAATCTGAGAGCCAGTTTGGTGTAGTGGTTAAGTGTGTGGACTCTTATCTGGGAGAACCGGGTTTGATTCCCCCACTCCTCCACTTGCACCTGCTGATGTGACCTTGGGTCAGTCACAAGCTCCGGCACAGCTGTTCTCTCAAGGACAGTTTCTGTCAGAGCTCTCTCAGCCCCACCTACCTCACAGGGTGTCTGTTGTGGGGAGGGGAAGGGAAAGGAGTTTGTAAGTCACTCTGAGACGCCTTTGGGCAGTGAAGGGCGGGGTATAAATCCAATCTCTTCTTCTTCTTCTTCTGATTGCATAATTTATCAGATCCTGCGTGGAGCAGGGGGGTTGGACTAGATGACCTCTGTGGCCCCTTTGAACTCTGTGGTTCTAGGATTCAATGTGCATTGGCTTTTAGCCCAACATGGACCATGCAGCGAGAAGCCATGGGCTGCCTTAGTTTGCAATCCCCTTTCCCTCTTTGCGCAGGCATGCGCTGCCGGTTAGGCTCTAATGCGCCATATAATTAGAACCCATCTCCCCACCTCATTCCGGGGTGGCTAGAAATACCTGACAGATCCATTCTGCAGCTCAGGATGGCTGTTGGACTCCACGGACTGGCTGCACTTATTATTCGGTGTTGAAAAGCCAGACAAGGGAGGCCGGCCGGCCGCGGAGGGAGGTGGGAGATGGATTTTCACAGCAGGAGCCCCCGATGCTGTTTATTTCGATTTGCAACAATGGCTGAGAAGCCGGCGCAAGAGGACTGTGACGCTGCGCCTGGCTTGAGAGGACAGACCTGTCTCCACGGCTCTGGGCGGAAACTAGTTTGTGTCGGTCGGCCAGGTTGGGAAGAGGTCCTGAAATGGCTGCGGACGGGGAGGGGGAAGCCAGCGGTATGGATGCTCCCAGAGCACATCTTGCCCCTCTTTTTCACCCATGTGCCTATCCTGCGAAACTTTTGAAGTGTGTTTCCCGCACAAAGTGTCTCCAGCTAAACTATTCATGAAGGGCGTAAGTGAAGGATAGGTCTATCAGAGGCTGCCAGACACATTGACAAGAGAACCTCCACATTCAAGGGCAGTCAGCCTCTGAATCCCAGTCCCAAGAAGGCTACATTAGCAGAAGGTCTCGGTCTGACCCAGCAGGGCTCTTCTGCTGTTCTTATCAGGGGAAGGCATTGACCTCTCTGCCCTGTTGTTGGCCCTCCAGAGGAAAAGCTTGGCCACCGTGTGAGGAAGGATGCTGGACTAGATTGGCCCTCACATGTCTGACCCAGCAGGGCTCTTCTGGGGTTCTTCTCAGGGGAAGGCCTCGGCCTTTCTGCCCTGTTGTTGGCCCTCCAGAGGAACTGGCTGGCCCCTGTGTGATACAGGAGGCTGGACTGGATGGACCCTCCCTGGTCTGATCCAGCAGGGCTCTTCTGAGATTCTTCTCAGGGGAAGGCCTCGGCCTCTCTGCCCTGCTGTTGGCCCTCCATGTTAACCGGTTGGCCCCTGTGTGAGACAGGAGGCTGGACTAGAGGGACCCTCCCTGGTCTGACCCAGCAGGGCTCTTCTGAGGGTCTTAGCAGGGGAAGGCCTCGGCCTCTCTACCCTGTTGCTGGCCCTCCAGAGGAACTGGCTGGCCCCTGTGTGAGACGGGAGGCTGGACTAGATGGACCCTCACAGGTCTGACCCAGCAGGGCTCTTCTGGTGTTCTTATCAGATGAAGGTCTCGGCCTCTCTGCCCTGTTGTTGGTCCTCCAAGGGAACTGGCTGGCCCCTGTGTGAGACACGAGGCTGGACTGGATGGATCCTCACTGTTCTGACCCAGCAGGCCTCTTCTGATGTTCTTATCAGGGGAAGTCCTTGGCCTCTCTGCCCTGTTGTTGGCCCTCCAGAAGTTAGCCACTGAGACGGGATGGACCCTCTCTGGTCTGACCCAGCAGGGCTCTTCTGTGGTTCTTCTCAAGGGAAGGCCTCGGCCTCTCTACCCTGTTGTTGGCCCTCTAGAGGAACAGGTTGGCCACTGTATGAGGAAGGATGCTGGACTAGATGGACCCTCACAGGTCTGACCTAGCAGGGCTCTTCTGGTGTCCTTATCAGGGGAAGGCCTTGGCCTCTCTGCCCTGTTGCTGGCCCTCCAGAGGAACTGGCTGGCCCCTGTGTGAGACGGGAGGCTGGACTGGATGGACCCTCCCTGGTCTGACCCAGCAGGCCTCTTCTGGGGTTCTTATCAGGGGAAGGCCTCGGCCTCTCTGCCCTGTTGTTGGCCCTCCAGAGGAACTGGCTGGCCCCTGTGTGAGACAGGAGGCTGGACTAGAGGGACCCTCACTGGTTTGATTCAGCAGGGCTGTAGTAGAATGGCTGAGCTGAAGACCAGTAGAACCTACATGACCAACAAGATCTGCATGCCAAGCAGAGCTCTCCCACTGAGCCACAGCCCCTCTCCTTGGCTCTCCAGGGTCTCAGGAACAGAAAGGTCTGTCCCATCACCTCCTGCCTGGTCCTTTTAACTAGACATGCCACCAGGGATTGAACTGGGGACCTTCTGCATGCCAAGCAGAGGCTCTTCCAGTGAGCCACGGCCCCACCTGTGTCATTTCTCACCTGACCCCCAGGGGCCAAATGTAACTGAGGGCCAGCCAGTTGCGAACCTCCTCGGGCTGAGCCTGAGAAGGCCAAGTGTGCCGGATCAGACCCGGCGTCCTTCTAGCCCAGCATCCTGTTTCCAAGTGCGGACAGCCAGGTGTTTCCGCGCAGCCCTCCCCAAGCCAAGATGCAAAAGAAGACAATCGACGCAGTTGTGCCGTGCAGAGCAGGATAATGACCCTCCCGCCGCTCCCGTGGGATCCGGGGCCGTAGTTTTGCAAACAATGTCTTTGACGAAGGGAGCCCGGGCTCACGTAAGCCACGCTCCTTTTGTCAGTCTGAAGGGGGAAGAGGTTCATTATGATCCTAGCTTCAAAGTGCATTTCCCTGCATCGGAAAGAACCTTGAGATAACAGGCCAAAGAGCCAGTTTGGTGTAGTGGTTAAATGCGGGGACTCTAATCTGGGAGAACCGGGTTTGATTCCCCACTCCTCCACTTGCACCTGCTGGATGACCTTGGGCAAGCCATAGTTCTGATAAGAGCTGTCCTTGAAAAAGAGCAGTTTCTGTCAGAGCTCTTTCAGCCCCACCGGCCTCACAGGGTGTCTGTTGTGGGGAGGGGAAGGGAAAGGAGATTGTAAGCCGCTCTGAGACACCTTTGGGCAGTGAATGGCGGGGTATAAATCCAATCTCTTCTTCTTCTTCTACCTCACAGGGTGTCTGTTGTGGGGAGGGGAAGGGAAAGGAGATTGTAAGCCACTCTGAGACTCCCTTGGGTAGTGAAGGGTGGGGTGTAAATCCAATCGCTTCTTCTTCTTCTTCTTCTTCTTAGCTAATCCTGGAACAAATCTGTAACCTGCCCCCATACAAATGGATGATGCAATCTCAAATACGCAATCTCGGGAGTCATGAAAGAAAAACACCAATGGTGTAGTGGTTAGAGCAGGGATCTGCAGCATGGTGCCCCTGGGCATTTTCTTTTCTGGCGCCCGCCATGTGTTTTTAGGAAGCAAGTGGCCAGTTTGGTGTAGCGGTTAAGAGTGCAGACTCTAATCTGGGAGAACCGGGTTTGATTCCCCATTCCTCCTCCATGTGCAGCTGCTGGGGTGACCTTGGGTCAGCCACAAGTTCTCCCAGAGCTGTTCTCTCGAGGGCAGTCCTCGAGAGAGCTCTCTCAGCCCCACCTACCTCACAGGGTGTCTGCTGTGGGGAGGAGACAGGAAAGGAGATGGTAAGGCACTCTGAGGTTGCGGTCACACGGGCCAGTTGAAGCGGAGGGGAAGCGAGGCTATTCCCTCCGGAGGAATTTGACCTGCAGTTGCGAGATCACACATTCCTTTGGAGCTGTGGGCGCCGCCCGTCACTATGTGATCAGATGCAACCGTGGGTGAGTCGGGGCGGTTACCGTTTGTTCCCCATGTGCTTAAATGAGGAATCGCGGGATTGTACCTCCGCCCCGAGGGCTCCCTATGGAGTTTGCGATGATGCACATACTGCGATGTGGGGGAAAAACAATGGCACGAAGTCGGGACGCCCTGATCAGAGCATCCCGACAGCCTGAGAGTGCACTTGAGCAATCAGGCAGGGGAAAGTCCGCCCGTGGCCCATCGCAACCGATACTCCCTCTAAGCTGTGGAGTCTTGTGAGCGGAAATCAAATCAGTCAATCCTAAAAGAAATCAACCCTGATTGCTCCCTGGAAGGCCAGAGACTGAAGTTGAAGCTCAAATACTTTGGCCACCAAATGAGAAGGGAGCACTCACTGGAGAAGACCCCGATACTGGGAAAGACTGAAGGTCAAAGAAGAAGGGGACGGCAAAGGAGGAGATGGTTAGACAGTGTCATCGATGCAACGGACATGAAATTGAGCAAACTTCAGAGGACGGCGGAAGGCAGGAGGGCCCGGTGTGATCTGGTCCATGGGGTCGCGAAGAGTCAGACTCGACTGTGCGACTGAACAACAACAAGCATTCGAGTTGTGAGCGAGCCAATTTGGCTACTGCATCAATTAGTTTGCTCTGGAGCCGTCCTTTCCTGAGCGAAGACAAAAAATGTGTGAGCCGGAGGCTAAAAAAACTGTGAGCTAGCTCACCCTGACTCAGCTTAGAGGGAACACTGGTCGCAACCCATTTACTACCAGACTTTTCCCCAGTGTTTTTTTTAACTCTGCTTCTGCAGCGGAGCAGCACAGGTTGACAACGGCTGCGGGACGCTTCCCAGATGTTGCTGTCTGAATACGCCCTTTAGATCCGCCCGGCATTCGCACCTATGTTGGGACTAGTTGTGCGTATGATCGCAGCCTGAGACTCCGAGTGAAGGGTGGGGTATCCATCCAATCTCCTCTTCTCTTTTTCTTCTCTCCCCCCCCCAAAAAAAAATGGTTTCATTCGTTTTACATTAACAACAAGATTAACCTCAGGATAGTAAAGGTAAAGGCTCCCTTGCTCGAAAGCCAGTCGAATCCGACTCTAGGGTTGCGGTGCTCATCTCCGTTTCCAAGCCGAAGAGCCAGCGCTGTCCGAAGACGTTTCCGTGGTCATGTGGCTGGCATGACTAAACACCAAGGCGCGTGGAACGCTGTTACCTTCCCACCGAAGTGGTACCTATTTATCTACTTGCAATTTCTTGCTTTCGAACTGCTAGGTTGGCAGGAGCTGGAACTCGAGACGGGAGCTCACTCCGTCTTGCGGCACTCGGGTCTCGAACTGCTGAACTACTGACCTTCCACAGCCTGCAGTTCAGCGTCTTAACCACTTGAGCCACCGCAGCCCTAACCTCAGGATAGGTGTGTACATATAATACATGCAGGCTATATGTACACAACCTCAGGATAGGCATATACATATAGCCTGCATGTATTATTTTATACCTACAAATAAATATAGCTCTATATAGTCTAGTCTAAGGATGCCGTTTTCCAATGTCTTACAAGTCAAACCTTACGACATGCAAGCTTAGAGTCTAATCTAAAATGTCTAAAGAGTGACGCTTTCCATTACATGCTGTCCGTACAGTATGTCTAGGATACCTTTCAAGCAGGACTTTTTTTTTGTAGAAAAAGCCCAGCAGGAACTCATTAGCATATTAGGCCACACCTCTGACAGCACAGTTCATTAGCCTATTAGGCCACACCCCCGTGTTACCAGAAGTGTGGCCATCCAGCCACACCCACCTTTTGCTTCTTGTTCAGTTTACCTTGTTTGTTGTCGAAACCCAGGGCTTTTTTGGTAGCGGGAACTCCTTTGCATGTGAGGCCACACACCCCTCATGTAGCCAATCCTAATGAGTTTCTGCTGTTGGGTGTTGCTTATTATGCTAATGAGTTCCTGCTGGGAGTGGCCAGCTCTGGAGCCAGCCGGAACGCCGTTCCTGTGCGTTCCTGCCCAGAAATAGCCCTGCTTTTGAGATTGCTAAATGAGGTGAAGAGGATTTACCACATCAGGTATTGTTCCTTTAGTGGTTAGATGTGCTACTGTGGGAGACCATAAACTCATAATACCGGCACGTTCACCTTTAGGTTTGTTTTGTTTCAGAGAGTCTGAGGCTTTTCCCATTATGTATATGTTCCAAAGTTTTTTTTATACCAGAGGATGACGCTTAGATGGTTTGTGGATTTCCATGCAGATGCTATTGTGGTTTTGGCTGCAAATGGTAATAAGCTGTTTCTTTTCCTTTGTGTAGAGGATAGGGCGGTTTCCTCTCTGAGGTTTAGAAGCAGTGCTTCCGGGGATTTATCTATCTCATGTTCAGTTACGATCAGGGCTTTTGTCGTAGAAAAAGCCCAGCAGGAACTCATTAGCATAATAGGCCTCACCCAACAGCAGAAACTCATTAGCATATTAGGCCACACCCCCTGACAGCACACCTCATTAGCATATCAGGCCACACCCCCATCTTCCCAGAAGTGTGGTCATCCAGCCACACCCTCCTTTTGCTTCTTATTCTGTTTACCTTGTTTGTTGTCAAAACCCAGGGCTTTTTTTGTAGCAGGGACTCCTTTGCATGTTAGGCCACACACCCCTAAATGTAGCCAATCCTGATGAGTTCCTGCTGCTGGGTGTGGCCTATTATGTTAATGAGTTCCTGCTGGGCGTGGCCAATGTGGGAGGCAGCCAGAACTCCGTTCCTGTGCGTTCCTGCCCCAAAATAGCCCTGGTTACGATCCTTATTTCTTCTATTGTTTTGTCCCGGAAGGTTGCAACTACAGGGCAATCGTACTAGCAGTGTATATAATTGCCCATTTCTTTGCATCCCCTCCAGTGTTCCCTCTAAGCTGAG
This sequence comes from Gekko gecko, assembly GCA_029375565.1. NCBI lineage: Eukaryota > Metazoa > Chordata > Lepidosauria > Squamata > Gekkonidae > Gekko > Gekko gecko. Next base: position 263,261,450 of record JAPDNY010000002.1, read on the forward strand.
TGAGTGTGAGCTAGCTCACAGTTTTTTAGCCTCTGGCTCACACATTTTCGTCTTAACTCAGGAAGGAGGGCTCCAGGGCAAACTAATTTATGCAGCGGCCAAATTGCTCGCTCACAACTTTAATGGCTGGAGCTCACAAAGTAGAATTTTTGCTCACAAGACTCCACAGCTTAGAGGGGACATTGATGACTCCCCTCCAACGCAAAGGGTCTGAGTTACTTGAGATGTGTGATATTTGCTGGGGAGTTTTGTATCCTCTTCTCCTTGGAATTGGCTACCGGAGATTTGCTCGACTATGTAGATTTTTCTAAAAAATTGTTGTTTTGGCAGCAGGCAAACAGGGATCGGCACCGTGCGACCGAAGTTAAGCCGTGGCCATCATTTCGTGGCTGGCCCAGCCTCCCACGGCACCCGTTTCGTGGCATCCATTGTGCAGCTGCGCCCACCACACCGTATCCAAAATTCCAAATGGGCCCGTGGGCTCAAAACGTTTGGGGAGCCCTTGGTTAGAGCATCAGGCTCAAATCCCGCCCCTTCCTCTGCCACCAGAGGCTCACCGGGGGACCTCGGGCCAGTCACAGACTCTCGGCCTAACCTTCCTCACAGGGTTGTTGCGAAGATGAATTGGAGGAACAGAGAAGGCATTGTAGGACCTGACGTTTTGCCAGTAGCTGTGACTGGCATCCGCAGAGGTATAACACAGAAAGATGGAGGACTCTCTGTGTCAAGGTGAGCAGAAAAATGGTAGGCAGGTGATTTATATCTACTCCAGAAGGTGGGGTAGGGCTGAGTCATTATCTTGTAGGAGTTCCCCAGGCTGTGAACATGCGAATGGAGGAGCTTTCCTGAGGAGGTTCTTTGGTCTATGGATTGTTTCCTGAGGAGGTTGCCTGTTTCCTGAGGAGGTTCTTTTGTGTGTGGAATGGCTGTTGAAACTCCAATCTTATCTGCAGTGCTATTGTCAGCTGTAGAGCATCTTGTGTTTTTCATGATAGGAAACCCATGCCCTATTTATTTTTAAACTCTCTTCTTTCCTGTTGAAATTGTGTTTGTGTTTATGAATTTCAATGGCTTCCCTGTGTCATCTGGCATGGTAATTGGAAGTGTTGTCCAGCCTTTCAGTGTCTTGGAACCAAATGCTGCGTCCTGTTTGGGTTAGGCTGTGTTCAGCCACTGCTGATTTTTCAGGTTGGCTAAGTCTAGGCTGGTTTTCAGGTTGGCCAAACTAGAATCTACTTTAGGATAGTGCAAGATTGGAGTTAAAAAGAGGTACACAAGTAAGGGAGGCAGTATGTTTAAGAGCACACTGGTTCTAAGTATTACTGCATTAGATGAACATCTACAATTCTTAGGTTTGGTATAACACTTGTAGTGTAAGCTAAGTCCTCTAGGTTTCACGCTTTGATTACTGGAATTCTGTAATTGATAGTATTGTATTGTAACCTTGTCTTTCCATGTATTGTTGTTAAACAAAATAAAATTAAAAATTAAAAAAAAATCTGAATCGAGCAGAGGAAAATTACCCCTGGAAGCCACAGGATGCCATGAGGAAGGGGGCCGTGGCTCAGTGGCAGAGCCTCTGCTTGGCATGCAGGAGGTCCCAGGTTCAATCCCGGGTACCTCCACTTGAAAGGAACAGGGAGTGGGTGATGTGAAAGACCTCAGTCTGAGACTCTGGAGAACTACGGAGAGGGGCTGTGGCTCAGTGGCAGAGCATCTGCTTGGCATACAGAAGGTCCCAGATTCAATCCTGGGTATCTCCAGTTGAAAGGACCAGGCAGTGGGTGATGTGAAAGACCTCTACCTGAGACCCTGGAGAACTATGGGGAAGAGACATGGCTCAGTGGCAGAGCCTCCACTTGGCATGCAGAAGGTCCTAGGTTCAATCCCTGGCATCTCCATCTAAAAGGATCCGATAGTCCCTCCACCTGATCCAGTAGGAGGCGGCTTTGTGTTTTCATGTGCCCTTCACCGATCTTCAGAAGGTCAATTGGGGTACAGCTACCGGGACAGTGCAAATTTAGGGTTGCTTCCTCTTAGTTCCAAACAACACCCTGAGTCTGATAACCAGACAGTATAAGGTTCCGGTTTCCCCTCTCTCTGTCGGAGAACAAGTGCCGGACAAATAGAAACCGGCGATTTCGTTCCAACCCCAGAGGTGGTCGCATCTCAACTGCAGCAGGCAAAACACACACACATGCCAACCCCCCTGGCAATACAATGGCAGAATCTCCCCCACCCACCCACCCACCCCAATCTGCCTCTCCTCACTCGGGAACAATAGCCCAGCCCGGGGAATTTTCAGTGCTTCGTCGCTAATTTTCTGTGCGGACCGAGCTCTCGGTGGGGGGTTTAATCGCAGTGATTATAAAGACGGGCACGCTGGAAATTCCGGGAATATGAGAAATCGCTGGGCTGTAGCCATTGTGTTGAAAAGGAAAGAATGATGTTAACTCCTTCCTGCTAACCTGAAACAACTTCTCACCCGCAACTACTAAGAACATAAGAACATAAGAGAGAAGCCAATGTTGAATCAGGCCAATGGCCCATCTAGTTCAACACTCTGTCACACAGCGGCCAAGATATACCAGGTGCCATCAGGAGGTCAAGCAGTGGGGCCAGGACACTAGAAGCCCTCCCACTGCTGCCCCCTCCAGCACCAGGAATAGAGTGCATCACCTGCCCCAGACTGAGACTTCCCATCTATACCCTGTGGCTAATAGCCACTGATGGACTTCCGCTCCGTATGTTTATCTAATTCCCTCTTGAAACTGTCCATGCTTGTAGCTGCCACCACCTCCTGTGGCAGTGAATTCCATATATTAATCACTCTTTGGGTGAAGAAGGACTTCCTTTTATCTGTTCTAACCCAACTGCTCAGCAATTTCATAGAGTGCCCACGAGTTCTTGTATTGTGAGAAAGGGAGAAAAGTACTTCTTTCTCAACCTGCTCAATCCCATGCATAATCTTATAAACCTCGATCGTGTCACCCCTCAGCCGTCGTTTCTCCAAGCTAAAGAGCCCCAAGCGTTTTAACCTTTCTTCATAGGGAAGGTGTTCCAACCCTTTGATCATTCTAGTTGCCCTTCTCTGCACTTTTTCCAATGCTATAATATCCTTTTTGAGATGTGGTGACCAGAACTGTACACTGAACAGTCACATGCAGTGTTCCCTCTAAGCTGAGTGAGTGTGAGCTAGCTCACAGTTTTTTAGCCTCCGGCTCACACATTTTTTTGTCTTAGCTCAGGAAGGGATGGCTCCGGAGCAAACTGATTTATGCAGTAGCCAAGTCACTTGTTCACAACTTTAATGCCAGCAGTTCGCAAAGTAGAATTTCTGCTCACAAGACTCCACAGCTTAGAGGGAACATTGGCCACATGGGCTCTAGAACCCAGGCCTGCAACAAACCAAGATGCCAACTTTGCCATCATATAGATCCTCGTTGCAAGACCATCAGTGGACCCGGCAACGTCAGCCAGACCATCTCAGGTTCCTACTCCTGCTGATCCTCTAATGTGATATATGCCATCATGCATCAACAGTGCCCTTCCACCCTCTACATTGGACAAACAGGCCAGTCCCTTCAACAAAGAATTAATGGACATAAGTCTGACATCAGAAACTGCAACAGTCAAAAACCAGTGGGGGAAACATTTTAACCTTCCAGGCCATTCACTTGCTGACCTAGGAGTTGCAGTTCTCTTACAAAGGAATTTCAAAGGGAGATTAGAAAGACAGACTGCTGAACTGCAACCGATAATGAAGCTCAAGACAACTCCTGGACTGAAGCGAGATCTCGGTTTCCTGTCTCATTACCAGTGCTGATTTCTCCACGCCAGTGACCCTTCTGTATATCACGCCTAATCCATACATGCCTGCAATTGTCATTTACCTGGTATTAATGATAATAGAAGACAAAAACCAATGTAGTTAACAGACTCAACAATTGTTGTTGTTGTTCAGTCGCACAGTCAAGTCCGACTCTTCGCGACCCCATGGACCACATCACACCAGACCCTCCTGTCTTCCGTCGTGCTCCAGAGTTTGCTCAGTTTCATGTTTGTGGCCTCGATAACACTGTCGAACCATCTCATCCTTTGCTGCCCCCTTATTCTTGGACCTTCAGTCAATTACAACTTGCCAAAAAGCTGATGAACATGTAATAGAGAATGGTGTATACAAAGCAGCTACAATGAAAAAGTCCAAAATGTAATCAATGGCGAACTGGTCTGTGCTACAATGTATAAACAATGGAGGACTACTAAATAATTCCACGCTGTGTCCGGATGTTTGATAACAACGTTTCAAAGTTCATCCTTCATCAGGGTGTTCCCTTTAAGCTGCTGTGGTTTTCATACTCATGCTGGCATGCATTGGGAACGGTAACATTTCGACACAAAACCGGATGCCGATCTCCAATGTGTAGTCAGCTTCAGTGGCTTCAGGCTTGCAGAGGGACTGGCAGTATTCTTATTTGCCTGCGATTGTAATTCAGAATCTGAAATCTCCAAGCCCGCTCCAATTGCCATGTCAGATTACACCGGGAAGCCATTGAAATTCATAAACATAAACACAATTTCAACAGGAAAGAAGAGAGTTTAAGAATAAATAGGGCATGGGTTTCCTGCCCTGAAAAACACAAAAGGCTCTACAGCTGACA
>JAPDNY010000002.1:263271110-263346110 GCA_029375565.1 Gekko gecko
GGATGGACCTCTGCTCCAGTATGTTTATCTAATTTCCTCTTGAAACTGTCCATGCTTGTAGCTGCCACCACCTCCTGTGGCAGTGAATTCCAGGTGTTAATCACTCTTTGGGTGAATAAGTATTTCCTTTTATCTGTTCTAACCCGACTGCTCAGCAATTTCATGGAGTGCCCACGAGTTCTTGTTTTGTGAGAAAGGGAGAAAAGGACTTCTTTCTCAACCTGCTCAATCCCATTCATAATCCTATAAACCTCGATCATGTCACCCCTCAGCCGTCGTTTCTCCAAGCTGAAGAGCCCCAAGCGTTTTAACCTTTCTTCATAGGGCAAGTGTTCCAACCCTTTTATCATTCTAGTTGCCCTTCTCTGCACTTTTTCCAATGCTATAATATCCTTTTTGAGATGTGGTGACATATGGACGCGGGCTTTTAAAAAGAATAAAACAGAAAACCTTGAGCCCGCTGGGGGATCGTAGAGGCGCGTGAATGGCTCAGCAGCAGGGCATCTGCACGGCACGCAGGAGGTCTCCGGCGAAACCCCTGGCATTTCCAGTTAAAAAGGACCAGGCAGTAGGTGGAACAGGCTTCCTTGGTAGGTGGCGGGCTCTCCTTCTTGGGAGGTTTTTCAGACAGAGGCTAGATGGCCACCTAACAGCCATGCTGGTTCTGTGAGCTCAGGCAGATCACGAGAGGGAGGGCGGGAAGGGTCGCCTCAGTGCTTAGTTCTCGGGGCCCTTTCTGACACACCTAGGGAAATGCCGATCGCCACTATGGGGGGGTCAGGAAGCCATTTTTCTCCAGGCCACTTTGGCCGGAGATCCCGGAGGTTTTTTGCCATCTTCTGGGCGTGGAGCAGGGGTCACTGGGGATGTGGAGGGGAAAGTGGCTGTGAATTTCCTGCATTGTGCAGGGGGTTGGACTAGATGACCTCGGAGGTCCCTCCCGACTCTATGATTCTGTGATGTGCAGTACCTCAGTGGCTCAGTGGCAGAGCATCTGCTCGGCGTGCAGAAGGTCCCAAGATCGATTCCTGGCATCTCCAGTGTTAAGTATGCAACTCAACACGAAGCATTTCAGCAAAAGCGATCTCAGCTTTATTTGTAATAGCAGACTTCAACTCCGAACACGCCAGGAACACAACAACAAGAAGCGGAGCACAGCTCCTTCTTTTAAACCATTCCGGGCTGTCAAAGCCACACCCCTAATAAGTTAAAGTCCAATCAGATTACAGGGATAAAGGCCAATCAGCGTTGTTCCCTCCATACAACATATTTACGTAAACATATTTACGCCCTTCCACAGGAAGGGCCAATAGGAATGTTACATCTTATGATCCTGTACATAAACTCAAGCTTTACATGGCAAAGAATAGGCAGCGTTCACTGTTAAGACATAGGTAAAGGTTCCCTTGCTCGAAAGCCAGTCGAATCCGACTCTAGGGTTGCAGTGCTCATCTCCGTTTCAAAGCCGAAGAGCCAGCGCTGTCTGAAGACGTTTCCGTGGTCATGTGGCCGGCATGACTAAACACCAAGGAGCACGGAACGCTGTTGCCTTCCCACCGAAGTGGTACCTATTTATCTACTTGCAATTTCTTGCTTTCGAACTGCTAGGTTGGCAGGAGCTGGAACTAGAGACGGGAGCTCACTCCGTCATGCGGCACTCTCGGGTCTCGAACTGCTGAACTACTGACCTTCCACAGCCTGCAGTTCAGCATCTTAACCACTTGAGCCACCGCAGCTCCGGTTAAGACATAACATCCAGTTAAAAGGACCAGGCAGGAGGTGATATGAAAAACCGTTCTCTGTCAGAGACCCTGGAGAGCTCCTGCCGGCCAGAGCAGACAATACCAACCACGATGGATCCAGGGTCTGATTAAATATCAGGCAGCTCCGTGTGTCCAGATCATATGTGTTATTAAGAGGAATGCATTTATTTATCTTTCAATTTTATTTTATTTAAACCTTTCTGTGCCACCCTTCCGCCTAACTCAGGGCCCCCAAGGTGGTGAATTAACCTTCTGCTCATGTTCAGGGGCATTAGGTAAAGGTAAAGGTTCCCTTGCTCGAAAGCCAGTCGAATCCGACTCTAGGGTTGCAGTGCTCATCTCCGTTTCGAAGCCGAAGAGCCAGCGCTGTCCAAAGACATTACCATGGTCATGTGGCCGGCATGACTAAACACCAAGGTGCACGAAATGCTGTTTCCTTCCTACCGAAGTGGTACCTATTTATCTACTTGCAATTTCTTCCTTTCGAACTGCTAGGTTGGCAGGAGCTGGAACTAGAGACGGGAGCTCAATCCGTCATGCGGCACTCTCGGGTCTCGAACTGCTGAACTACTGACCTTCGACAGCCTGCAGTTCAGCATCTTAACCATTACTGGCTTTTTAACTGAGGTTTCCTCGGGAGGTGGCGGGCTCTCCTCCTTTGGAGGTTTTCTAACAGAGGCTCGATGGCCATTGGACAGCAATGCTGGTTCTGTGAACTTGGGCAGATCACGAGAAGGGAGGGCAGGAAGGGCTACCTAGGTGCTTAGTTCTCGTGGCCCTTTCTTACAGGCCCAGGGAAATGCTGGTCACCACTCTGGGGTCACGAAGCAATTGTTCTCCAGGCCGATTTGACTGGAGATCCTGGAGGTTTTTTGTCACCTTCTGGGCATGGAACAGCAGTCACTGCGGGTATGGGGGGGAGGTATTTGTGAATTTCATAAGAACATAAGAATCATAAAAAACTTAAGTGTTGGATCAGGCCAATGGCCCATCCAGTCCAACACTCGGTCACACAGTGGCCAAAAATACCAGGTGCCATCAGGAGCTCCAGCAGTGGGGCCAGGACACTAGAAGCCCTCCCATTGCTGCCCCCTCCAGCACCAAGAATAGCGTGCATCACCTGCCCCAGACTGAGACTTCCCATCTATACTTTGTGGCTAATAGCCACTGATGGACTTCTGCTCCATATGTTTATCTAATTCCCTCTTGAAACTGTCCATGCTTGTAGCTGCCACCACCTCTTGTGGCAGTGAATTCCATATGTTAATCACTCTTTGGGTGAAGAAGTATTTTCTTTTATCTGTTCTAACCCGACTGCTCAGCAATTTCATGGAGTGTCCATGAGTTCTTGTTTTGTGAGAAAGGGAGAAAAGGACCTCTTTCTCAACCTGCTCTGCCCCATGCATAATCTTATAAACCTCGATCATGTCACCCCTCAGCCGTTGTTTCTCCAAGCTAAAGAGCCCCAAGCGTTTTAACCTTTCTTCATAGGGAAAGTGTTCCAACCCTTTTATCATTCTAGTTGCCCTTCTCTGCACTTTTTCCAGTGCTATAATATCCTTTTTGAGGGTATTTCCTGCCTTCTGCAGGGGGCTGGACTAGATGACCCCGGAGATCCCTCCCGACTCTCTGATTCTGCGATTTTATGTGCACACTTCTTCATACCTAGGGTTCTCAATGCAAAGCGTGAAACAATTTGAAGCAGTTAAAATAGGAAACCACACAAGTTAATTTAAAAAAACAACACTTTAACCACTGCAATTTTTTTTTCAAAAAACATTTAGTAGAAATAAAATTGGCAGTTAAAGGACGCCTATTAAAACGTGGGGTTGGCTGGCAGCAGGAACGCGACGCAGCAAGCAAAGCCTGCCGAGCGGAAATGTCACCGAGCGCTTAAAAAGAAACAAGAGGACTGTGCCCAGAAGAACCAACAGCTAAAAACCACAGGAGATTAAAAGTTTTTTCCTGACACCTACAGTTTAGCATCGAGTGCGGCGGCTGTAGAGTAATGGAGTGGGGCCCCCACAAAAAAGGCCATGTCCCACGTAGCTGCTCTTCTCGGATCTCGATCTTACTGTGTTTGGGCAGGTTCAGATGAGAGGAGGCCATCCTTCTGACGCCTCAAGGCCAGCCTCTTTAGACCAGGGTTGCTGAACTCATTTGTTACGAGGGCTGGATCTGACATAAATGAGACCTTGTCAGACCGGGGCCATGTATGTCATAAAAGGTAATGCCAGGTAGCGGAGATATAAACTTGATAAAGGACACAAACACAAAGGTGTTTTTTTTTAACTTAAAATAAAAACATGCTGAAAACCAGGGCTATTTTTGGGCAGGAACGCACACGAACGGCGTTCCGGCTGGCTCCCGAGTTGGCCACGCCCAGCAGGGACTCATTAGCATAATAGGCCACACCCAGCAGCAGGAAGTCATTAGGATTGGCTATATTACGGGGTGTGTGGCCTAACATGCAAAGGAGTTCCTGCTCCAAAAAAAGCCTTGGGTGTTTGACAACAAACAAGGTAAATGGAATAAGAAGCAAAAGGTGGGTGCGGCTGGATGACCACACTTCTGGTCGCATTGGGGGTGTGGCCTAATATGCCAATGAGCTGTGCCATCAGGGTGTGGCCTACTATGCTAATGACTTTCTGCTGTTGGGTGTGGCCTATTATGCTAATGACTTCCTACTGGGCTTTTTCTACAAAAAAAAAAGCCCTGCTTTAAACCATTAGCTCTGTGAGCTGCAAACCTACTTTGGATTTATTGACGTTCACCACAGAAATGCTCAGAGTTCTGAGTCCAGGACTCAGGTTAAAACACGAAACGGCGCAGTGATTAAGAGAGCCTGGCGAAGCAAGCTAGGATGCAGCCACAGCAGCAGAACTGGAAGCAGGAGACGGCCGGTTCCACTGCGGGCCTGATGGAAGCCCTCCGGGCCGCATGCTTGACACCAATGCTCCCTCTAAAGTGGAGTCTTGTGAGCAAAAATTCTGTTTCAGTCCTGCTACATTACTGGCCAGGCTTAAAACTTTCTAAAAATAATACAGAATTGATCTTTCATTTCTTGATGGCTGCTAAGATCCTTACAGCCTCAAAATGGAAACAACCAAAGGTTCCATCATTGCTGCAATGGAGAACAAAGTTATGGGACATAATTGTCTCAGATAAAATTGCAATGCAACTAATAGCTCTAGATAATCCTAATTCTGATAACTATTTCATAGAAAAATGGTGGTTTTTTTTGAATATGTTACGACATGTCAACAGAGGTTATATCAGTTACCCCAAAAATATAAAGACTATGTTTTCTATTAAGATTGAGATATTTGTCACAGATAAAGGTAAAGGTAAAGGTTCCCTTGCTCGAAAGCCAGTCGAATCCGACTCTAGGGTTGCGGTGCTCATCTCCGTTTCAAAGCCGAAGAGCCAGCGCTGTCCGAAGACTTTTCCGTGGTCATGTGGCCAGCATGACTAAACACCAAGGCGCACGGAACGCCGTTACCTTCCCACCGAAGTGGTACCTATTTATCTACTTGCAATTTCTTGCTTTCGAACTACTAGGTTGGCAGGAGTCACAGATAGCATAACATTATTTTTATCAATCTGCAAACATTAAGTAATTGGTTAAGCTTTTATTTATTTCTTATGTTTGTTTTCTTATAAATATTTCAGTTATATCAGCTATTAATGTATACTATTATTAAGAAAGCTGTAGTGTACATTCTGTAAGTTATATAATCGTTGAAAGTAGTTATATTTGTTGTTTGTGTTTAAGGTTAAAAATTAATAAAAAAATTGAATTTAAAAAAAATTTCTACTTTGTGTGCTACCGGCATTAAAGCTGTGAGCAAGCAGTTTGGCTTCTGCAAAAATGAGTTTGCTCTGGAGCCCTCCTTCCTGAGCCGAGACAAAAATGTGTGAGCTGGAGGCTAAAAAACTGTGAGCGAGCTCACACTAACTCAGCTTAGAGGGAACACTGCTTCAGCGCTTTCAGAGTTCTAAAGAACATTGAACTGTGATCAGCACTGGCAGCCAGAAACGTTGAGATCAGGCCCGTAGCTAAAGTGGGACATCTTGGAGTCTGGCCCTCCCCGACTTACTGCCAAGGCCCCCCTGACTTCCCATCCAGCCCAGGCCCCCCAACTTCCATTTTTTTTTAATTTTATTTGTGGTGCTTCCTTGGGGTGTGTGTGTGTCTGTGCGGGGTGCCCCCTGACTTATTTAAAGGCCCCCCAAATTTAAAAATCCTGGCTACAGGCCTGGTTGAGATCCAGTCCGACGCCAGGGCATCCATCCGGCGGTAGTCCTCTCACGGTTTGCAGATAGAAAAACTGCACCCTGGTGTTCAAAAGACATTAAAGAGCCAAGCCCTAGAAAGACAGCAAGATTACTCTAAGCCGGGGTTTCCCGGCCTTTTTCAGCCATTGGGCATCTTTGGAATTTTGGCACAAGGCAGTCGGCCCGACTACAAGTTGGCTGCCAGAACAGGTGGAGCCAATCAAAAAACGCCTCTTGCAGGAGGCGGAGCCGACCACCAAATATCAGGGTTATATATAACTCTAAACAGTAGCTCTTCAACACCCCAGGCAGATGCTCTGTTTAACAGGATGCCTTTCCATCTACACAGCCAATCAGAAGCCCTGCTGGGCTAAAGCCACACCCACTTTCTAAAAGCACTGGGTGGTTGCCAGGAAAGGTGCTGGCGGGCACCATAGTTGGAGCAGGGCACCGGGTTGGAGACCCCTGCTCTAGGCTACCTGGAGGGCCAGATCCGATGTCCTGAGAAATATTTAGCCTCAGTGCCGCCAGATCCCAGGAGACAGAGGGAACTGGAGGCAGACCCGCTGAGAATGCCACCTTCTGCTGATAGGCCGGAATGGGTCATGTGACTGTCTCTCCGGTTAGGCTTGATCGCTGATCTGAACTGCTAGAAGAACTGCTCTGGGGAGGGGCTAGTGGCTTAATGGCAGAGCCCCTGTTTGACATGCAGAAGGTCCCAGGTTCAATCCCCGGCACCTCCAGCTTAAAGGACCAGCCAACAGGTGATGGGAAACACCTCTGCCTGAGACCATGGGCAGTGGCTGCCAGTCAGAGTCCACAATACTGACTCTGATGGACTGGTGGTCTGATTCAGCAGGATGTGTGTTTACATATGCCCTGGCAGCCCACATGGCAGCGCCATCTCAGCTCAGAGTGGCATTTATAACATAAGAACATAAGAGAAGCCCTGTTGAATCAAGCCAATGGCCCATCTAGTCCAATACCCTGTGTCACGCAGTGGCCAAAACCCAGGAGGTCCAACAGCAGGACCAGAACTCCAGAAGCCCTCCCACTGTGGCCCCTCAACCACCAAGAAGACAGAGCATCACTGCTTCAGACAGAGTGGCTAATAGCTACTGATGGACCTCTGCTCCATATAAGAACATCAGCGAAGCCAATGTTGGATCAGGCCAATGGCCCATCCAGTCCAACACTCTCTCACACAGTGGCCAAAAATACCATCAGAAGGTCCAGCAGTGGGGCCAGGACACTAGAAGCCCTCCCACTTTTGCCCCCCCCCCCAGCACCAAGAATACAGAGCATCACTTGCCCCAGCCTGAGAGTTCCTATCTATACCTTGTGGCTAGTGGCCACTGATGGACCTCTGCTCCATATAGGAACATAAGAGAAGCCAATGTTGGATCAGGCCAGTGGCCCATCCAGTCCAACACTCTGTGTCACACAGTGGCCAAAAATACCAGGAGCCATCAGGAGCTCCAGCAGTGGGGCCAGGACACCAGAAGCCCTCCCACTGTTGCCCCCCCCCCAAGCACCAAGAAGATAGAGCATCACTGGCCCCAGACATAAGAACATAAGAGAAGCCAATGTTGGATCAGGCCAATGGCTCATCCAGTCCAACACTCTGTGTCACACAGTGGCCAAAAATACCAGGTGCCCTCAGGAGATCCAGCAGTGGGGCCAGGACCCTAGAAGCCCTCCCACTGTTGCCCCCCAACCACCAAGAAGACAGAGCATCGCCGCTTCAGACAGAGTGGCTAATAGCTACTGATGGACCTCTACTCCATATCAGAACATCAGAGAAGCCACGTTGCATCAGGCCAATGGCCCATCTGGTCCAACAACCTGTGTCACGCAGTGGCCCAAACCCAGGTGTCTTTGCTAGACTTTCGACGAGATCAGAGAAGCATTTCCTGCATCTGCCGTTCCCCGGCCCTGAAGTTTAATTAACACTGCAGGGCTATGCACATGGATACTGAATAATTCTGGCACACGACATCGTCCCCTCCGAGGCGTTTGTCAGTTTGCCCTGATCCAGGGGAGGAGACCCATGCACGTGGATCCTGGACCGGGAGCCACGGATGTTTGTGCGCTGGACCGGGAGCCACGGATGTTTGTGCGTGGGGAGATCTGGCGTGCGTGAACAACGCTCACTGCTACGGGCAGCCGATCGTAGCATGCACAGAGGGCCACTGCCCCCCTGCCCGTTGCTTCCGATGCAAGGGACATCCAAACGCACAGGGGTATCGGCGTTTCCAGCACAGCCAATCAGTGGCTTTTGTCAGGGCCATGACTGTTTTTGTCCGGACGTGGAAACCTATGTAGCCAAGCGTCATTTTGCTTGTGATTTTTCTTTTCTTTAAAAAACAACCATTTAAAAATATACCTGCTTTGAGAAACGGAGTGGCCACCCCCTCGAGACGGCTTCACGGGGAGTAATGCCATTCGGCAACAGTGGGGGGGTGGGGACAGCTGAAAATAGGCATCTAGATGGTGGTAAACAAGATTCCTGGGGCTCAGAAATGACATTATTGTGCAAAAAAACCCAGACAAAACGGCAGGTCGTCGAAGGACCGGCTCCGAAAAGGAGCTCTCGGTGACATCATTAACAAGTCACTGCGATGAGGAGCGGCCCGAACTTTAAGGCAGGGATGCGAATGTCGCCGATGCAAGGTTATCATCACCCTCTAAGCCGAGTTAGTGTGAGCTAGCTCACAGTTCTTTAGCCTCAGGCTCAGACAGTTTTGCCTCAGCTCGGGAAGGACGGCTCCAGAGCCGAATAATTTATGCAGTAGCCAAATCGCTCGCTCGCAACTTTGATGCCAGGAGCTCGCAAAGTAGAATTCTTGCTCACAAGGCCCCACAGCTTAGCGGGAGCATCGATTCGTCACCCCTTCAGAATCACACAGAACAGGCGTGTCGGAAATCTACACTGATCTACACGTTTTGATCCCGCCCTTCTCGTAAAGAACATGAGAACATAAGAAGAGGCCTACTGGATTAGACCAGAGGTCCATCTAGCCCAGACTCCTGTCTCGCGCAGCGGCCAACCAGTTCCTCTGGAGGGCCAACAACAGGGCAGAGAGGCCGAGGCCTTCCCCTGATAAGAACCTCAGAAGAGCCCTGCTGGGTCAGACCAGGGAGGGTCATAAGAACATAAGAACATAAGAGAAGCCAATGTTGAATCAGGCCAATGGCCCATCTAGTCCAACACTCTGTCACACAGCGGCCAAAATATACCAGGTGCCATCAGGAGGTCCAGCAGTGGGGCCAGGGCACCAGAAGCCCTCCCACTGCTGCCCCCTCCAGCACCAAGAATAGAGTGCATCACCTGCCCCAGACTGAGAGTTCTCATTCTATACCCTGTGGCTAATAGCCACTGGTGGACTTCTGCTCCATATGTTTATCTAATTTCCTCTTGAAACTGTCCATGCTTGCAGCTGCCACGACCTCCTGTGGCAGTGAATTCCATATGTTAATCACTCTTTGGGTGAAGAAGTATTTCCTTTTATCTGTTCTAACCCGACTGCTCAGCAATTTCATAGAGTGCCCACGAGTTCTTGTATTGTGAGAAAGGGAGAAAAGTACTTCTTTCTCAACCTGCTCAATCCCATTCATAATCTTATAAACCTCGATCATGTCACCCCTCAGCCGTCGTTTCTCCAAGCTAAAGAGCCCCAAGCATTTTAACCTTTCTTCATAGGGAAGGTGTTCCAACCCTTTTATCATTCTAGTTGCCCTTCTCTGCACTCTTTCCAATGCTATAATATCCTTTTTGAGATGTGGTGACCAGAACTGTACACAGTATTCCAAATGAGGTCGCACCAATGATTTATACAGGGGCATGATGATACTGGCTGATTTGTTATCAATTCCCTTCCTAATAATCCCCAGCATAGCGTTGGCCTTCTTTATTGCAGCTACACATTGTGTAGACATTTTCAGCGAGTTATCCACTACGACTCCAAGATCTCTCTCTTGGTCAGTCTCTGCCAGATCAGACCCCATCAACGTGTATTTATATTTAGGATTTTTGGCTCCAATGTGCATCACTTTGCACTTGGCCACATTGAACCCCATTTGCCACGTTGACGCCCACTCACCCATCCTCAACAGATCCCTTTGGAGTGCCTCACAATCCTCCCTGGTTTTCACCACCCTGAACAACTTCGTGTCATCTGCAAATTTAGCCACATCACTGCTTACTCCCAATTCCAAATCGTTAATAAACAAGTTAAAAAGCATGGGACCGAGTACTGATCCCTGTGGTACCCCACTGCTTACCACCCTCCACTGAGAAAGTTTCCCATTTATACTCACTCTCTGTTTCCTATTTATAAGCCAGTTTTTGATCCACAAGAGGACTTGTCCTTTTATCCCATGACTATTGAGCTTACTTAGGAGCCTTTGATGAGGAACTGTATCAAAAGCTTTCCGGAAGTCAAGGTAAATAATATCTATTGGGTCCCCCTTGTCCACATGTTTGTTCACTCCCTCAAAAAACACTAACAGGTTAGTGAGACAAGATCTTCCCTTACAGAACCCATGCTGAGTCTGCCTCAATAGTTTTTGTTCATCAATGTGCCTACTAATTCTTTCCTTAATAACAGTTTCCACCAACTTACCCGGTATCGATGTCAGACTGACTGGCCTGTAATTTCCTGGATCTCCCCTGGAGCCCTTTTTAAAGATGGGAGTGACATTAGCTACCTTCCAGTCCTCAGGAATGGAGGCAGATTTTAAAGAAAGATTACATATTTTTGTCAGGAGATCCACAAGTTCACATTTGAGTTCTTTCAGAACTCTCGGATGAATGCCATCCGGGCCTGGTGATTTATTAGTTTTTAAATTGTCCATCAGTCGGAGGACTTCCTCTCTTGTTACCGCAATCTGATTCAGGTCTTTCAAACCCCCTCCCGAAATCAGTGCTTCTGGAGTGGGCAAACACTTCTCCTCTTCCACAGTGAAGACAGAGGCAAAAAATGCATTCAGCTTCTCAGCCATTTCCCTATCATCTTTCACTACTCCTTTTACCCCTTGGTCATCCAAGGGCCCCACTGCCTCCCTGGCTGGCTTCCTACTTCTAATGTATTTGAAGAAAGTTTTATTGTTGGTCTTTATGTTTTTTGCGATATGCTCCTCATATTCCCTTTTTGCTTGCCTGATCACAGACTTGCATTTTATTTGCCATAGTCTGTGTTCCCTTTTATCAACCTCACTAAGACTAGCTTTCCACCGCTTAAAGGAATCCTTCTTACCTTTTACAGCTTCCATTACTTTATTTGTTAACCATGCAGGCTTTTTTCTATACCTATTTGTACCTTTCCTAACCTGCGGTATATATTTTTTCTGAGCTTCTAGGATTGTCTTTTTAAATAGTCTCCAAGCTTCCCCAATGGTTTTGACCTTCTCCACTCTTCCTTTCAATTTCTTCCTCACATGTCCCCTCATACCAGAGAAGTTACCCCTTTTAAAGTTAAAAGTGGTTGCGTCAGTCTTTTTGGGCAACTCCCTATCTGTACAAATGTTAAACTCAATGACATTATGGTCACTGTTTCCAAGTGGTGCAATCACTTTTACATCTCTCACCAGGTCTTGGGTGTTACTTAGGACCAAATCCAGGATCGCCTCTCCCCTGGTAGGATCTGTGACCATCTGTTCCACAGCACAGTCATTGAGAGTGTCTAAGAACGCAATCTCTTTTTCCCGACTAGAACTCATATTGACCCAATCAATGTGTGGGTAGTTAAAGTCGCCTATTACAACACAGTTATTTCGTCTAGCCGCTATCTTTAATTCATTCATCATTTTATAATCCTCCTCTATCTTTTGATCTGGTGGGCGATAACAAACTCCCACTGTTAAGCCTCCTTTTGGACCCACTATTTCAACCCATAGCATTTCCAGAAGGGAATCCAATTCTCTTACCCTCTCAATCTTACTGGATGGTATACCCTCTCTGACATACAGAGCCACCCCACCTCCAACCCTTTCCCCCCTATCCTTCCGATATAATTTATAACCAGGAATCACCGTATCCCACTGATTTTCCTCATCCCACCAAGTTTCTGAAATACCCACAATGTCTATTTCCCCCCAACACCAAGCATTCCAACTCCCCGATTTTACCTCGGAGACTTCTAGCATTTGTGTATAAACACTTATAGTTTCCCACGTTTGTTAAGCCCACAGCCTTCCTCTTGCTGCCTCGAGACCTTGCCAGGCAGTTCCTATCATCAGCCACAGTCTCAGTGGACAATTGTAATCCATTTCCTTGTACAAAAGTAATAGCTACCCCTTCATCTCTTTGAGATGAGCCATCCCGAACCAGAGACTTTTCATCTCCTGTCGGCTTTCCCCCATTATTCAGGAGATGAAAAGTCTCTGGTTCGGGATGGCTCATCTAGTCCAGCCTCCCGTCTCACACAGGGGCCAGCCAGTTCCTCTGGAGGGCCAGCAACAGGGCAGAGAGGCCGAGGCCTCCCCCTGATAAGAACCTCAGAAGAGCCCTGCTGGGTCAGACCAGGGAGGGTCCATCTAGTCCAGCCTCCCGTCTCACACAGGGGCCAGCCACTTCCTCTGCAGGGCCAACAACAGGGCAGGGAGGCCGAGGCCTCCCCCTGATAAGAACCTCAGAAGAGCCCTGCTGGGTCAGACCAGGGAGGGTCCATCTAGCCCAGCCTCCCGTCTCACACAGGGGCCAGCCAGTCCCTCTGGAGGGCCAACAACAGGGCAGAGAGGCTGAGACCTCCCCCTGATAAGAACCCCAGAAGAGCCCTGCTGGGTCAGACCAGGGAGGGTCCATCCAGTACAGCCTCCCGTCTCACACAGGGGCCAGCCAGTTCCTCTGGAGGGCCAACAACAGGGCAGAGAGGCCGAGACCTCCCCCTGATAAGAACCCCAGAAGAGCCCTGCTGGGTCAGACCAGGGAGGGTCCATCCAGTCCAGCCTCCCGTCTCACATAGGGGCCAGCCGGTTCCTCTGGAGGGCCAGCAACAGGGCAGAGAGGCCGAGGCCTCCCCCTGATAAGAACCTCATAAAAGCCCTCCTGGGTCAGACCAGGGAGGGTCCATCCAGTCCAGCCTCCCATCTCGCACAGTGGCCAACCGGTTCCTCTAGAGGGACAACAACAGGGCAGAGAGGCTGAGACCTTCATAAGAACATCAGAAGAGGCCTGCTGGATCAGACCAGGGGTCCATCTAGTCCAGCATGTTGCCTCACACAGTGGCTAGCCAGTTCCTCGGGATGGCTAACAACAGGGCTTAGAGCTTGAGACCTTCCCCTGAGAAGAACATCAGCCCTGCTGGTTCAGACCAATGGTCTATCTAGGCCAGCGTCCTATCTCATACAGTGACCAACCAGTTACCACGGAAGGCCAACAACAGATCACAAAGGCTGGAGCTTTCACCTGATGTTGCCTCCTGGCACTGGAATTTGGTGGTTGACTGCCTCTGAATGTGGAGGTTCCCTTGTGTCACCACGGCTGGTAGCCACTGATAGACCTGCCCTCCATGAATCTGTCTAATCCCCTTTTAAAGCACTTTATTCCTGTGGCCATCACTACATCCTCTGGCAACGAATTCCACATTTTCATCCCTCTTTGTGTAAGGAAGTATTTCCTTTTGTCCATCCTGAACCTACGGCCCATCAGCTGCATTGGATGCCCTCGAGTTCTGGTTTTTTGGGAGACAGTGCCCCCACCTTGTCCTGACAACCACCCAAGGTCACCCAGTACGCTTCTATGACTGGTTAGGGATCTGAACCCAGGTCACCTCCTAGACTTTAGCCTGACACTCTAACCACAATGCAACACAGCCTCTCTATGAATTATATCAGCCGTGAACCCGTGTAATTTTTGGAAGCATTCCAAAGCTTCTGTCTCTGGTCAGACTGACTGGAAGGGCTATATGCTTGGTTACTAAACTTCCTTTTTCAATTCTCATTAAATATAGCAGGCCAGAGAGACAGTATGGTGTAGTAGTTAGGGAGCTGGACTCAGACTCCTCCACTCGCAGCAGCTGGATGACCTTGGGCAAGCCATAGTTCTCTCAGAGCTGTCCTTGAAAAAGAGCAGTTTCTGTCAGAGCTCCCTCAGCCCCACTGACCTCACAGGGCGTCTGTTGTGGGGAGGGGAAGGGAAAGGAGTTTGTAAGCCGCTCTGAGACTCCTTTGGGTAGTGAAGGGCGGGGTATAAATCCATTCTCTTCTTCTTCTTCTTCTGAGAGACAGTTTGGTATATTGATTAAGTGTGCGGACTCTAATCTGGGAGAACCGGGTTTGATTCCCCCACTCTCAGAGCCGCTCTGAGACACCTTCGGGTAGTGAAGGGCAGGGTATAGATCCAATCTCTTCTTCTTCTGCATGTGTGGGTCTGAGGGGCTCTTGCCCCTGAGAGAAAAACTGGGGTGCAGCTGTTGGGAATTCAGGTGGACGGCCCGGAGATAATTTCTGCACGCTGTTGAACGGGAGCGCAGTCCAGAAATGCAGACCTGGCACAGCTGTTCTTCAGTCAGGTGTGCAAGGAAGGGGCCCTGGAGCAGCCGTTCCCACCCAGGTAGGCTTGCCAACCACCAGACGGAGCCGGGAGACATCCTGGAGTTACCACTGGTCTCCAGACTACAGAGGTGAGTTCCCCTGGGGGGGAAAATGGCTGCTTGGGAGGTTGGGCTCTATACCTTGCTGAGGTGCCTCCCTAAACCCCACCGCCCCCTGGCTCCAGCCCCAAATCTCCAGGAGCACTCTCAACCTTCGGTTGGCAACCCAACACCCATCTTCCTTTTGCTGCAGTGTTTTTTAAGGCAACCCTACACCTTTTGATTGAGGTTTACAAGATTATGCATGGGACTCTGGGGCAAGGGATGCTCTGTGTTCTTGGTGCTTGGGGGGGGCAACAATGGGAGGGGCTTCTGGTGTCCTGGCCCCACTGCTGGACCTCCTGAGGGCACCTGGTATTTCTGGCCACTGTGTGACACAGAGTGTTGGACTGGAGGGGCCGTTGGCCTGATCCAACATTGGTTTCTCTTATGTTCTTACATTTGGGGCAAGTGATGCTCTGTATTCTTGGTGCTTGGGGTGGGGGCAACAGTGGGAGGGGCTTCTAGTGTCCTGGCCCCACTGCTGGACCTCCTGATGGCACCTGGTATTTTTGGCCACTGTGTGACACAGAGTGTTGGACTGGAGGGGCCATTGGCCTGATCCAACATTGGCTTCTCTTATGTTCTTATGTTCAGTGAGAGGGCTTCTAGTGTCCTGGCCCCACTGCTGGACCTCCTGATGGCCCCTGGTATTTCTGGCCACTGTGTGACACAGAGTGTTGGACTGGAGGGGCCGTTGGCCTGATCCAACATTGGCTTCTCTTATGTTCTTATGTTTGGGGCAAGTGATGCTCTTTATTCTTGGTGCTTGGGGTGGGGGGCAACAGTGGGAGGGGCTTCTAGTGTCCTGGCCCCACTGCTGGACCTCCTGATGGCACCTGGTATTTTTGGCCACTGTGTGACAAAGAGTGTTGGACTGGAGGGGCCATTGGCCTGTCCCAACATTGGCTTCTCTTATGTTCTTATGTTCAGTGGGAGGGCTTCTAGTGTCCTGGCCCCACTGCTGGACCTCCTGATGGCCCCTGGTATTTCTGGCCACTGTGTGACACAGAGTGTTGGACTGGAGGGGCCGTTGGCCTGATCCAACATTGGCTTCTCTTATGTTCTTATGTTTGGGGCAAGTGATGCTCTTTATTCTTGGTGCTTGGGGTGGGGGGCAACAGTGGGAGGGGCTTCTAGTATCCTGGCCCCACTGCTGGACCTCCTGAGGGCACCTGGTGTTTTTGGTCACTGTGTGACACAGAGTGTTGGATTGGGTGGGCCATTGGCCTGATCCAGCATTGGCTTCTCTTATGTTCTTATGTCTGGGGCAAGTGATGCTCTGTCTTCTTGGTGCTTGGGGGGGGCAGCAGCGGGAGGGCTTCTAGTGTCCTGGCCCCACCGCTGGACCTCCTGAGGGCACCTGGTCTTTTTGGCCACTGTGTGACCCAGAGTGTTGGACTGGGTGGGCCATTGGCCTGATCCAACATTGGCTTCTCTTATGTTCTTATGTCTGGTGCAGTGATGCTCTGTATTCTTGGTGCTTGGAGGGGTCAACAGTGGGAGGGCTTCTAGTGTCCTGGCCCCACTGCTGGACCTCCTGAGGGCACCTGGTGTTTTTGGCCACTGTGTGACACAGAGTGTTGGACTGAATGGGCCATTGGCCTGATCCAGCATTGGTTTCTCTTATGTTCTTATGTCTGGTGCAGTGATGCTCTGTCTTCTTGGTGCCTGGGGGGGTCAACAGTGGGAGGGGCTTCTAGTGTCCTGGCCCCACTACTGGACCTCCTGGTGGCCCCTGGTTTTTCTGGCCACTGTGTGACACAGAGTGTTGGACTGGAGGGGCCGTTGGCCTGATCCAACATCGGCTTCTCTTTTGTTCTTACATTCTTACATCTGTAACCTGAGTTCCTTCTTTGCAATGCCCCGGCCTCTTCCTGACTGGGACGTAACGACGCACGAATCTCCACTCTGATTTGTATCCAATGAAGGCAGCTTTGGCAGCTCATCCCCTCCCCACCCGAAAATCTTGTTGGTCTTCAATGTGATCCCGGACTCGAATCTCGCTGTTCTCCTGCAGACCAAGACGGCTCCCCTCTGAGACTTCCCTCTCTCTCGAGAGAGAGGACCTCAGACGACCTCGCATGGGACCCGTCAAGATCGGTATCCTGATGCCAGCCGCCAGATGTCCCGGGCGCTTCCAAGGGACTCGCGATGCCGGCCTTGTTCTCTCTCCTTCGTCTGATCTTTGTACACTTTTTGTTATCTAACGGCCCTTTGAACTCGTGATTTCATTTGATTATGAGCTCCCTGGGAGACTTCTCAAGAAAGTGAGATATAAATATGTAAAAGAAATAAAAATAAGGCTTTCATCAAGAGCCGCCTGCTTTCCGCTCGGCGCTCGGCCTGCCCTGATTTTTATTTTCTCTGCGCCACGAGAAGAAGGCGCCTTCCCTGCGCCGCACGTCCCATCAGCAATGTATGGATTTCACTCCCGCAAGATGTCACTTTGTCTAATCCCTTTCACATTCGGGAGGGGGAAGTCTTATCAATGGCGGCGAGCCATGACGGGTAAGTAGAACCTCCGTGTACAGAAGCAGTGTACCTCTGAACGCCTGATGCTAGGGAGAAACAAACAGGGGCTTCCTAAAAAAACTTTGAGTGGCTCTGTTGGTACCAGGATACCTGCCCAGGGCAAACCGTTGGTCTGATCCAGCAGAGCAGTGTTAGAGAAGGAGAAGGAGAAGAAGAGAAGGAGAAGAAGAAGAAGAGAAGGAGGAGGAGGAGAAGAAGAGAGGAGAAGAAGAAGAAGAGAAGGAGGAGAAGAAGAAGAAGAGAAGGAGAAGGAGAAGGAGAGAAGGAGAAGAAGAAGAAGAGAAGGAGGAGAAGAAGAAGAAGAGAAGGAGAAGGAGAAGAGAAGGAGGAGAAGAAGAAGAGAAGGAGGAGAAAAGAAGGAGGAGGAGGAGGAGAAGAGAAGGAGAAGAAGAAGAAGAGAAGGAGGAGAAGAAGAAGAGAGGAGGAGGAGGAGAAGGAGGAGGAGGAGGAGAAGAGAAGGAGAAGAAGAAGAAGAGAAGGAGGAGAAGAAGAAGAAGGAGGAGAAGAAGGAGGAGGAGGAGGAGGAGAAGAGAAGGAGAAGAAGAAGAAGAGAGGAGGAGGAGAAGAAGAAGGAGGAGGAGGAGGAGGCAACCAGGATGGTGAGAGGGTCTTACAAGGAAAAGCTGAAAGAGTTGGGTATGTTTAGCCTGGGAAAGAGAAGGCTTAGAGGGGACAGGATGGCAGTCTTCCAGTATTTGAAGGGCTGTCATGTAAAAGATGGAGCAGATCTATTCTCTCTTGTTCCGGATTGCAAGACTAGATCTACTGGATGGAAATTACAAGGGAGTCGTTACCGGCTGGATATCAGGAGAAACTTCCTAACTGTCAGAGTGGTTGAGCAGTGGGACAGTCTGCCTCGGGAGGTGGTGGATGCTCCTTCCCTGGACGTTTTCAAGCGGAGGCTGGACAACCATCTTTTGGGGATGTTGTAGGTATGTAGGGCTCTCTTTCGGCTATGCTCCTGCAGAGTTGGGACTAGATGACCTGTGAGGTCCCTTCCAACTCTAACATTCTGTGATTCGAAGAAGAAGAGGAAGAGGAGGAGGAGATTGGATTTATACCCAGCCCTTCACTCAGAGTCTCAGAGGGGTTTACAATCTCATTTCCCTCCCCCTCCCCACAACAAACACCCTGTGAGTTAGGTGGGGCTGAGAGAGCTCTTTCAAGAACTGCTCCAGAGAGAAGAGCTCTGAGAGAACTTGTGGCTGACCCAAGGTCACCCCAGCAGCTGCGAGTGAAGGAGTGGGGGAATCAAACCTGGTTCTCCCAGATTAGAGTCCACGCACTTAACCGCTACACCAAACTGGCTCTGAAGGGGAGGGGGAACCCAGCACCCACCACCCTCATCGGGAACTTAGTTTGACCCTTGGTCAGATGGAGCTTTGGTCCATCAGAGAGTCCCAGGTGTGAATGAACTGAGTCTAGGGAGAGCTGCCAGCTCTGGGTTGGGAAACACCTGAAGATTTTTTTCAGGGGGTGGAGCCTGGGGAGGGGGGGTTGGGGAGGGAAGGGACCACCCTCCCAAGCAGCCATTCTCTACAGGGGAACTGATATCTTGTCCCGAGATCTGTAGTAATAGCAGGAGAACGCCATGTTCTACCTGGAGCCAGACAACCCTAGAACTTGGCATACAGTCCTGCTGCCACTCGGGGAGAACATAAGAGAAGCCAATGATGGATCAGGCCAATGGCCCCTCCAGTCCAACGCTCTGTGTCACACAGTGGCCAAAAATACCAGGTGCCATCAGGAGGTCCAGCAGTGGGGCCAGGACGCTAGAAGCCCTCCCACTTCTGCCCCCCACAAGCACCAAGAAGACAGAGCATCACTTGCCCCAGACTGAGAGTCCCTATCTATACCTTGTGGCTAATAGCCACTGATGGACCTCTGCTCCATATAAGAACATAAGAGAAGCCAGTGTTGGATCAGGCCAACGGCCCATGAGGTCCAACACTCCATCACACAATGGCCAGAAATACCAGGTGCCCTCAGGAGGTCCAGCAGTGGGGCCAGGACACTAGAAGCCCTCCCACTGTTGCCCTCCCCCCCAAGCACCAAGAATACAGAGCAACGAACATGAAATTGAGCAAACTTCAGCGGACAGTGGAACATAGGAGGGCCTGGCGTAGTCTGGTCCATGGGGTCGCAAAGAGTCGGACTCGACTGTGCGACTGAACAACAACAACAACAAGAACATAAGAGAAGCCAATGCTGGATCAGGTCAGTGGGCCCATCTAGTCCAACACTCTGTGTCACACAGTGGCCAGAAATACCAGGTGCCCTCAGGAGGTCCAGCAGTGGGGCCAGGACACTAGAAGCCCTCCCACTGTTGCCCTCCCCCCCAGGCACCAAGAATACAGAGCATCCCTTGCCCCGGACCAAGAGTTCCTATCTAATAAGAACATAAGAGAAGCCAATGCTGGATCAGGCCAATGGGCCCATCCAGTCCAACACTCTGTGTCACACAGCGGCCAAGAATACCAGGTGCCCTCAGGAGGTCCAGCAGTGGGGCCAGGACACGAGAAGCCCTCCCACTGTTGACCCCCTCACCCAAGCACCAAGAAGACAGAGCATCCCTTGCCCCAGAGTAGGAAATGCAACAGCTCTGTATGACATAGCAGAGCCACCTGGTGTGGACTCATTGCCCCTTGAGGAATCTGACATCTCTCCGAGGCCAAGACTCTTTCCGCCGAGGGAAAACACTGAAATTCCCTTCCCTCAGCAGCTGCACAGAGAAACCGGAGTTGTCTCTACAGCGTGGAGGGGGTGAAACCAGGGCTGCGTGAAGACCACTATTCAGTTGCTGTGGTGGTGGGGGAGCAGGGAGCGGAAGGCGGTTTCTGGAGGAAAGGAGAGACTAGGTTCCTAGAATCATAGAATCGTAGAGTTGGGAGGGACCTCTGGGGCCATCTAGTCCAACCCCCTGCATAATGCAGGAAATTCAGAAATACCTCCACCCCTACACCCCGAGTGACCCCCTGTTCCATGCCCAGAAGGTGGCAAAAAAACCCCTCCAAGATCCCCGGCCAAATTGGCCTGGAGAAAAATGGCTTCCTGCCTCCAAAGCGGCAATCGGCATGCAAGAGGATGAGTGTCAGGCTCAATAGCAAGTAGATCCAAGCATTCTTCAAGTAAATAAAAGCTTTATTGGAATACAATGCTGTAACCTACAGTAATATGGTTATTGTCAGGAATGGTGGCCCAAGCTGCGCAGGCATTATTATAGTGGCTAGCAAATGAACTTTTAGCGCGCGCGTGGGAAACTCCTGGCGGGAGATTACTTGATGATCGGGAGAATGAGTTGCCCCCACCCCTTGGTCTCACAGGACTGGAAAATTCCCTTAAACAAAGAACACTCCATTGCCTCCTCCCAAGGCCACCGTGATAAGCTGGAGTGGCTGAATCCATTCTCCCACGTTGCAGCTGGCAATGCTACGCAAGCGCACAAGCGAAAGACAAGATAGGAACCATTCGCAAACACTCTGTGGGTGCGATCTGTCAACTAGCTACAGATCCACCTAACAGTTACAGGATCCAAACCACATTTTACCAATTTGTCAACAAGAATATTATGTGGAGCCTTATGAAAAGCGTTACTGAAATCAAGATAAACTATGTCAACAGCATGCCCCTGATCCAGCAAGGTAGTAACTTTCTCGAAAAAAGAGATAAGGCTAATCTGACATGACTTGTTCCTGAGAAACCCATGCTGGCTCTTAGTAATCGGAGCCCTCAAGGTTGCCTGGCTGTTCCCGTACTTGACTGTGTGTGGACAACAGCTGCTGAACTGGTAAAAAACTGTCTCCATTCAAAGTGCCTCCCAGTCAGTTTGCAAAACCAAGGTGAGTATTTATTTACTTATGCTACTGGTGTATTGGTGGAGGTGTTGGAGGGGAGTTTTGCGGAGACAGTGGGCCTCCAAAAAGACAAATGAGGGGGTTCCAGATCCAATCAGTCCTGAACTCTCCCTAGAAGCTCAAATGACTAAACGGAGACCATTTCTGCCGTAGTGAAATTCCCTGCACTGATGTTTTGAAAACTGTGTGTTACGTGACATTTTCTGCAGTAGAGTTTTCCTCACCAGGCGCAAACCTGAAGTTTTCTCCTTCTTACCCCTGTTTGTAATCCCCAGTTTTAGTGAGGTCTGAAAACATGGGGTAAGAAGGAGAAAACTTTGGAGTTGCACTTGGTAAAGAAAAATCTACTGCAGAAAATTTCATATAACGTGTAGTTTTAAAAATGCCAATGCGGGGAATTTCACTACTGTGGAAATGGTCAGAGGCTAGATCAAGGCGGGGAGCCATGTCAGTCTGTCTATAGCAGCGGAAAAGAACCAGAGTCCAGGAGAACCTTCGAGACCAACAAAATATGTGGTGGGGGGTAGCTTTCGTGAGTCCCTGGCTCACTTCTTCAGGTACAGCTAGAAGGTGAGTCCATCTGTCCTTATCTCACAAGGTTGATGGATTCCCATTCTGTACGGCTAAATTTTATTTATTTTATTTATTATCCAATTTAAACCCCGCCCTTCCAGCCAAGGCCGGCTCAGGGCGGCTTAATGGGGGGGGAAAGCAACAATAAGTCATATAAATATCATAAAACCATAAAACAATTTCATTACCAAAAAGCGCTAACGGGTGGTGATAAAATTAACAGATTAATTTAATTTAATTTATATAATGACGCTCAAGACAATGCATCCTCCTGGACTGAACTGAGACCTCGGTTTCCTGTCTCATTTCATAAATGTGGTGCCTTCCATGGAGATGGATCAAGATGGGTCGCCAGGTTAGTCTGTCTGTAGAAGTGGAAAAGAGCCGGAGTCCAGGAGCACCTTCAAGACTAACAACATTTGTGGCAGGGGAGGAGCTTTCGGGAGTCACGGCTCACTTCTTCGGATACAGCTAGAACGGGAGTCCATTTGTCCTTATGTCACAAGGCCGATGGATTCCCATTCTGTATGGCTAAACGTGGTGCCTTCCATGGAGACGGATCAAGATGGGGAGCCATTGTTAGTCTGTCTGTAGCAGCGGAAAAGAGCCAGAGTCCAGGAGAACCTTCGAGACCAACAAAATTTGTTACAGGGGAGGAGCCTTCCTGAGTCATTGCCCACTTCTTCAGGCTGTCAACCTTTAAAGTTGTCATACTTTGGTTACATCATGAGAAGAGTCACTGGGAAAAACAAGCATGCTAGGAAAAGGACAAAGTTACAGGGGTCCATCGGTGGCTATGAGCCAGAAGGTATAGAGAGGAACTCTCAGGCTGGGGCAAGTGAGGTTCTGTCTTCTTGGTGCTTGGGGTGGTGGTGGTTCAACAGTGGGAGGGCTTCTGGTGTCCTGGCCCCACTGCTGGACCTCCTGAGGGCACCTGGTGTTTTTGGCCACTGTGTGACACAGAGTGTTGGACTGGATGGGCCATTGGCCCGATCCAACATGGGCTTCTCTTATGTTCTTTTTAGATAGGAACTCTCAGTCTGGGGCAAGTGATATTCTGTATTCCTGGTGCTTAGGGGGGCAACAGTGGGAGGGCTTCTAGTGTCCCGGCCCCACTGCTGGACCTCCTGAGGGCACCTGGTGTTTTTGGCCACTGTGTGACACAGAGTGTTGGACTGGATGGGCCGTTGGCCCGATCCAACATGGACTTCTCTTATGTTCTTTTTAGATAGGAACTCTCAGTCTGGGGCAAGTGAGGCTCTCTATTCTTGGTGCTGGGGGGAGGCAACAGTGGGAGGGCTTCTGGTGTCCTGGCCCCACTGCTGGACCTCCTGAGGGCACCTGGTGTTTTTGGCCACTGTGTGACACAGAGTGTTGGACTGGATGGGCAGTGGCCCGATCCAACATGGGCTTCTCTTATGTTCTTTTTAGATAGGAACTCTCAGTCTGGGGCAAGTGATGCTCTGTATTCCTGGTGCTTAGGGGGGCAACAGTGGGAGGTCTTCAGGTGTCCTGGCCCCACTGCTGGACCTCCTGAGGGCACCTGGTGTTTTTGGCCACTGTGTGACACAGAGTGTTGGACTGGATGGGCCGTTGGCCCGATCCAACATGGGCTTCTCTTATGTTCTTTTTAGATAGGAACTCTCAGTCTGGGGCAAGTGATATTCTGTATTCCTGGTGCTTAGGGGGGCAACAGTGGGAGGTCTTCAGGTGTCCTGGCCCCACTGCTGGACCTCCTGAGGGCACCTGGTGTTTTTGGCCACTGTGTGACACAGAGTGTTGGACTGGATGGGCCGTTGGCCCGATCCAACATGGGCTTCTCTTATGTTCTTTTTAGATAGGAACTCTCAGTCTGGGGCAAGTGAGGCTCTCTATTCTTGGTGCTTGGGGGGAGTCGCAACAGTGGGAGGGCTTCTGGTGTCCTGGCCCCACTGCTGGACCTCCTGATGGCACCTGGTGTTTTTGGCCACTGTGTGACACAGAGTGTTGGACTGGATGGGCAGCTGGCCCGATCCAACATGGGCTTCTCTTATGTTCTTTTTAGATAGGAACTCTCAGTCTGGGGCAAGGGATGCTCTGTATTCCTGGTGCTGTAGGGGGGGCAACAGTGGGAGGGCTTCTAGTGTCCTGGCCCCACTGCTGGACCTCCTGATGGCCCCTGGTATTTCTGGCCACTGTGTGACATAGAGTGTTGGACTGGATGGGCCATTGGCCTGATCCAACATGGGCTGCTCTTATGTTCTTACGCCAGGGATTGAACCTGGGACCTTCTGCATGCCAATCTGAGGCTCTTCCACTGAGCCACGTCCCCTCTCCATTGGTCTCCAGGGTCTTAGTCTGAGGTCCTTCACATCACCCACTGCCTGTTCCTTTTAACTGGGGATGCCGTGGATTGAACCTGGGACCTTCCACATGCCAAGCAGGGGCTCATCCAATGAGCCACAGCCCCCCTCCATGAGTCCCAAGGGTCTCCGGTTGAGGTCTTTCACATCACCCACTGACTGGTCCTTTTACCTGAGGATGCCAAGGATTGAACCTGGGACCTTCTACATGCCAAGCAGAGGCTCTCCCACTGAGCCACAGCCCCTCTCCATTGGTCTCCAGGGTCTCAGGCTGAGGTCCTTCACATCACCCACTGCCTGGTCCTTTTAACTGGGGATGCCAAGGATTGAACCTGGGACCTTCTACATGCCAAGCAGGGGCTCTCCCACTGAGCCACAGCCCCTCTCCATTGGTCTCCAGGGTCTCAGGCTGAGGTCCTTCATGCCAGCCACTGCCTGGTCCTTTTAACTGGGGATGTCGGGGATTGAACCTGGGACCTCCTGCATGCCAAGCAGAGGTTCTAGCAATGCACAGAATGATTGAAAGAACTGAAGAGCCACACTATGCCCCATTAGCAGATCTTGGGCACGCGCCAGGAATATCCCTTCCCCCTGCCACCGAGACACTCCAGGAAGCGGGGATGTGAGCCTAGGGTGGATCTATCCCCATGGCTAAGTAGGCGCCGTCTACAGTGGAGTCCCCATGGCAACCGTGGGCAAGGTGGGTGTTCTCTTCCTGCCGGCCAAGTGCTTTATCCTGCGGCATTCGTCCAAGACCGTTCAATCATTTGGCATTTCACACAGTCCCTGCAAAAAGACCTTCACGTAATCCCCATACGCTTTTGCCAGCCACCACTTGCGATCTGCAGATGTCTGAGCTGCTTCCAGGATGGCACAACACGGAAGTCTCCAGATTCTGGGGGCAAAATGGGAGGCTGCAGGCGGGATTCGGTTCCCAGGATCCTGCCCTTCCGCTCCCACGTTAAATGTAGAAAGAAATCATTTGACTTGGAAGCAGTCTTCCCTCTACGCTGAGGAGGAGGAGGAGGAGGAAGAAGAGGAGGAGGAGGAGAAAGAAGAAGAAGAGGAGGAGGAGGAGGAAGAAGAGGAGGAGGAGGAGGAAGAGGAGGAGGAGGAGGAAGAAGAGGAGGAGGAGGAGGAAGAAGAAGAAGAAGAGGAGGAGGAGGAGGAGGAGGAGGAGGAGGAGGAGGAGGAAGAGGAGGAGGAAGAAGAAGAGGAGGAGGAAGAGGAGGAGATTAGATTAGAGGGAGCGTTGTTTGGGTGGAGTTGTTTGTTGTGCATTTAAGCAGCCCCGTACCTCTCTTTCCGAAATCACTTAGTAAAGCTTCGAGCTGAAATCACTCAACGATACGTGAGTCTCAGTACTTTACAAAGAGGATGAAGAGGAAAAAGAAGAAGAGGAGGAGGAAGAGGAAGAAGAAGAGGAAGAGATTGGATTCATACCCCGCCCTTCACTCTGAGTCTCAGAGCGGCTCACAAACTCCTTTCCCTTCCCCTCCCCGCAAGAGACACCCTGTGAGGTAGGGCGGGGCTGAGAGAGCTCTTTCCAGGACTGCCCTTTCAAGGACAGCTCTTGTCAGAACTATGGCTTGCCCAAGGTCATCCAGCAGCTGCAAGTGGAGGAGTGGGGAATCAAACCTGATTCTTCCCAGATTAGAGTCTGCGCACTTAACCACTACACCAAACTGGATCTTGGTTAGTGTGGGCTAGCTCACAGTTTTTTGGGCTCCAACTCACACATTGCTTGTCTCAGCTCAGGAAGGAGGGCTCCAGAAGGCAAACTAATTGATGCAGCAGCCAAATCTCTTGCTCACAACTTTAACGCCAGTCGCTCACAATGTTAGAATTTTTGCTCCCAAGACTCCACAGCTTAGAGGGAGCGTAGCCGAAGAGCCCATCTCTCCCTCGCCAAGAGCACCGGCATTTCAAAACCCATCTCCCGGCTCACAGGACAGAGGGGAGGAGAAGGGGTTGACTGCGGCTCATTGCGCACCCAGGCCTAATGAAGCATTTCCAAGCCGGTCCCAAACATACGCTGGCCAAATCAGAAGGGGGGGGGAGTTCCGTGCCTGAAATTCAAAATCGGGCAGCCGACTGTGAAAAGTTGCTGAGCTTGTATAGGTGTGACGGAGGCGCATGGCTATGCCTGAATGCACCCTCAGGCCGGGTGTGTGTCTTCCCCTCCAGCACATGCGAGCACGCACGCATACAGAGACAGACACATGAGTATTCCAAGATGGGTAGTCACATTGCTCTGGTTGTAGCAGTAGAAAAGACCAAGAGTTCAGCAGCACCTTCAAAGACTGAGGAAGAAGGAGGAGAAGGAGAAGAAGAAGAGGAGGAGGAGAGGAAGAGGAGAAGAAGAAGAGGAGGAGGAGGAGGAGAGGAAGAGGAGAAGAAGAGGAGGAGGAGGAGGAGAAGAGGAGGAGGAGAGGAGGAGGAAGAAGAGAAGAAGAAGAGGAGGAGGAGGAGGTGGAGAAGAAGAAGAAGAAGAGGAGGAGGAGGAGGAGGAGAGGAGGAGCAGGAGGAGGAAGAGAAGAAGAAGAAGAGGAGGAGGAGGTGGAGAAGAAGAAGAAGAAGAAGAAGAAGAAGAAGAGGAGGAGGAGGAGGAGAGGAGGAGGAGGAGAAGAGGAAGAGGAAGAGGAGGAGGAGGAGGAGATTGGATTTACACCCCACCCTTCACTACCCAAAGGAGTCTCAGAGTGGCTTACAAACTCCTTTCCCTTCCCTTCCCCACTACAGATGCCCTGTGAGGTAGGTGGGGCTGAGAGACCTCTTTCAAGGACTGCTCTTTTTTCAAGAACAGCTGTGCCAGAGCTTGTGACTGACCCAAGGTCACACCAGCACGTGCCAGTGGAGGACTGGAGGAATCAAACCCAGTTCTCCCAGATTCGAGTCCACGCACTTAACCCCTACACCAAACTGGAGGAGAAGAAGAAGAAGAAGAGGAAGAGGAGGAAGAGGAGGAGGAGGAGGAGATTGGATTTATACCCCACCCTTCACCATCCAAAGGTGTCTCAGAGTGGCTTACAAACTCCTTTCCCTTCCCCTCCCCACAAATGCCACCCTGTGAGGTAGGTGGGGCTGAGAGAGCTCTGACAGAAACTGCTCTTTTTTCAAGAACAGCTGTGCCAGAACTATGGCTTGCCCAAGGTCATCCAGCAGCTGCAAGTGGAGGAGTGGGGGAATCAAACCCGGTTCTCCCAGATCCGAGTCCGCGCCGGGGAGGCGCTTCCATGAGTCACGGGGCTCACTTCTTAAGATACCAGCTGAACCGGGTTTGGTTCAGCATTCCTCCAGATGAAGCCAGCTGGGTAGCCTTGGGTCGGTCACCATCCCCTCAGAGCTCTCTCAGCCTCACCGGTCGCACAGGGTGTCTGATGAGGGGTGGGGAAGGAGAGGCAGTCGTAAGCCACTCTGGGACTCCTTTGGGTACAGAAAGGGATTCCCTGTGCTCGAAAGCCAGTCGAATCCGACTCTAGGGTTGCGGTGCTCATCTCCGTTTCAAAGCCGAAGAGCCAGCGCTGTCCGAAGACGTTTCCGTGGTCATGTGGCCGGCATGACTAAACACCAACGTGCATGGAACGCTGTGACCTTCCCACCAAAGTGGTACCTCTTTATCTACTTGCAATTTCTTGCTTTCGAACTGCTTGGTTGGCAGTTGGCAGTTGGCAGTACAGAAAAGAAGGGCGTAAAAACCAATTCCTCTTCTTTTTCTACCTGAAGAAGCAAGCAGTGACTCACGAAAGCTCCCCCCCCGCCACAAATTTCGTTAGTCTCAAAGGTGCTCCTGGACTCTGGCTCTTTTCAAATGTATATTCCACTATATATTATATATATAATATAGTATATATTCTCGTGTCCTGGCCCCACTGCTGGACCTCCTGATGGCACCTGGTATATTTTGGCCGCTGTGTGACGGAGTGTTGGACTGGATGGGCCATTGGCCTGATCCAACATTGGCTTCTCTTCTGTTCTTACGTTCTTATGTTCCAGCGTTTGACTTTGGGTGCCAGGACTTAGCCCTGGAGCAGGAAAATGTTTCAGAGCATGAACAGGGTGACTAGATGGAACCTCTCAATGCTAGGAAGGCGTGATTGGGGGGTGGGGGGAAGGTCTTCTTGGCCTCGGTGCCATCTTGGTTAGCCTTCCCAGGCAACTGTTTTTGGCTGCTGTGTGAAAGAAGATGGTGGACTCGATGGACCACTGGCCACCTCTTATTGTCAGATTCTAAACTCTGCTTAAGAAGATAAGAGAAGCCAGTGTCGGATCAGGCCAGTGGCCCATCCAGTCCAACACTCTGTGTCACACAGTGGCCAAAACCCAGGGGCCATCAAAAGGTCCACCAGCAGGGCCAGAACTCCAGAAGCCACTCCCACAGTGGCCCCCCAAGCACCAAGAAGATAGACCACTGCCCCAGACATAAGAACATAAGACAAGCTATGTTGGATCAGGCCAATGGCCCATCCAGTCCAACACTCTGTGTCACACAGTGGCCAAAACCCAGGGGCCATCAGGGGGTCCACCAGTGGGGCCAGAACTCCCACTGTTGCCCCCGCCCAAGCACCAAGGAGACAGAGCATCACCAGTGTTCCCTCTAAGCTGAGTTAGTGTGAACCAGCTCACAGTTTTTTAGCCTCTGGTTCACACATTTTTTGTCTTCGCTCGGGAAGGATTGCTCCAGAGCAGACTAATTCATACAGCAGCCAAATTGCTCGTTCACAACTTTTAATGGCCAGTAGCTCACGAAGTAGAACTTTTGCTCACAAGACTCCACAGCTTAGAGGGAGCATTGAGCATCACTTGCCCCAGACAGAGTGTTCCTATCTATAGGTAAAGGTAAAGGTTCCCTTGCTTGAAAGCCAGTCGAATCCGACTCTAGGGTTGCGGTGCTCATCTCCGTTTCAAAGCCGAAGAGCCAGCACTGTCCGAAGATGTTTCCATGGTCATGGGGCCGGTATGACTAAACACCAAGGTGCACGGAACACTGTTACCTTCCCACCAAAGCAGTACCTATTTATCTACTTGCAATTTCTTGCTTTTGAACTGCTAGGTTGGCAGGAGCTGGAACTAGAGACGGGAGCTCACTCCGCCATGCGGCACTCTCGGGTCTCGAACTGCTGAACTACTGACCTTCCACAGCCTGCAGTTCAGCATCTTAACCACTTGAGCCACCACAGCTCCTGTTCCTATCTATACCTTGAGGCTAATAGCCACTAATGGACCTCTGCTCCATATGTTTCTCCAGTCAGAGCCAGTTTGGTGTAGTGGTTAAGTACATGGACTCTAACCTGAGAGAACCGGGTTTGATGCCCCACTCCACTTGCGGCTGCTGGATGACCTTGGCCATAGTTCTGGCACAGCTGTTCTTGAAAAAGAGCAGTTTCTGTCAGAGCTCTCTCAGCCCCACCTACCTCCCAGGGTGTCTGTTGTGGGGGGGGGGAAGGAGTTTGTAAGCCACTCTGAGACTCCCTTGGGTAGCGAAGGGTGGGGTATAAATCCAATCTCTTCTTCTCTCTTCTTCTTCCCCTCTTGAAGCTGTCTGTGCCTGTAGCTGCCACCACTTCTTGTAGGGCTTCTTCTGCATACCCGTGGTCATCTTAACTCCCCTCTTCTAAATAAATCATTGGTGCGACCTCATTTGGAATACTGTGTACAGTTCTGGTCACCACATCTCAAAAAGGATATTATAGCATTGGAAAAAGTGCAGAGAAGGGCAACTAGAATGATAAAAGGGTTGGAACACCTTCCCTATGAAGAAAGGTTAAAATGCTTGGGGCTCTTTAGCTTGGAGAAATGACGGCTGAGGGGTGACATGATCGAGGTTTATAAGATTATGAATGGGATAGAACAGGTAGAGAAAGAGGTACTTTTCTCTCTTTCTCACAATACAGGAACATGTGGGCACTCCATGAAATTGCTGAGCAGTCGGGTTAGAACAGATAAAAGGAAATACTTCTTCACCCAAAGAGTGATTAACAGATGGAATTCACTGTCACAGGAGGTGGTGGCAGCTGCAAGCATGGACAGTTTCAAGAGGGAATTAGAGAAACATCTGGAGCAGAAGTTCATCAGTGGCTATTAGCCACAGGATATAGATGGGAACTCTCAGTCTGGGGCAGGTGATGCACTCTATTCTTGGTGCTGGGGGCCGGGCAGCAGGGGGAGGGCTTTGGGTGTCCTGGCCCCACTGCTGGACCTCCTGATGGCACCTGGTATTTTTGGCCGCTGTATGACAGAGTGTTGGACTAGATGGGCCATTGGCCTGATTCAACATTGGATTCTCTTATGTTCTTATGTTCTTATGTTCTTCTGAACTGGCTCCAATTTGTCTACATCTTCCTAAAACTGAGGCAGACAGAACTCGACACAGGAACTCCAGATGAGGCCTGACCAAGTGGAGAACGGATTGGAAGCCTTCCATGGACAACATAATTGTGTCAACGCGGCCTCAAAACGACATCCACTCGGCAGCCGCGTCACACTGCTGACTCATATCCAGCTCACAATGCACTGCAGTCCCCAAATCCGTAATACGATTCTCCCATTATTACTAATTCTCGGTTCCTCGAAACATCTGTAATTATTCTGGGGAGAGCATTGCTCCCATCGTCTCCTTGTTTCAGTGGCGTGGCATCGACTCCACTCACAATATTAGTCGGATCTGCATTTGCATTTTTTAAATTAGTTCCGTGCTGCTGTGACGCCGTCTTTCCTCTATGCCTGTTTGAAGAGTGGTTTGGAAAAGATTCATTTAAAGCGGTGCGGAGGCGCAATGACAGTGGAGCCCGCCACGAGAGGGCGATAAACATGTGCTGACACGCAAACGTATGTGGGCACTGTTGAAGTGTGAAGACGAAAGCAAATGTAGACAGTGTTTTTGAAGATGCAGTTAGAAGCCTGGGACACCGGTGGGAAAGACAAATGCAGATTCGACCGCCGTTTCGATTTCTGACTGCATTTATTTTTACCCAGATGCTCCCCACATAGCTGCCGCGCTCATGTTTTTGGAGTTCTGGGCCACTCTGTGCGAATTCTGGACACTTTCAAGCTAACCTTCTGTTGCGTCCATCCTTTCTCAGCAGTTTTGTCCTTCCGTGGCTGGTTTCCAACTGTAGCGGTCATCCCACCAAGTCTCAGTTGCACCTATTAAGTTGTGTTTGTTTGTTTATTCATCATCCCTCCTTTCTCTCTTGGACTCCAGGTGGATTACGCAGCGTGAGTCAAGACAATCGACAGGATGAGACGTTCAAGAAACAATGCAAGAGGATTAGGGAAGAAGAAGAAGAAGAAGAAGAAGAAGAAGAAGAAGAAGAAGAAGAAGAAGAAGAAGAAGAGGAGGAGGAGGAGGAGGAGGAGGAGGAGGAGGAGGAGGAGGAGGAGGAGGAGGAGGAGTTTGGATTTATCCCCGCCCTTCACTTGAAGTCTCAGAGCAGCTTACAAACTCCTTTCCCTTCCCCTCCCCACAACAGATACCCTGTAAGGCAGGTGGGGCTGAGAGAGCTCTAACACAAACTGCTCTTTTTCAAGGACAGCTGTGCCAGAGCTTGTGACTGACCCAAGGTCACACCAGCAGGTGCAAGTGGAGGAGTGGGGAATCAAACCCGGTTCTCCCAGATCAGAGTCCGCGCACTTAACCACTACAGCAAACTGGCTCTAGCCAGAACTAACCAGAAGTCTCAAAAAAACAGAACTGAAGCACAGCAAAACTGTTCCTCGTTAACTTTTTTATTTTAAAAAAACAACAACAAAACATACATAAAGACAAAACTAACATAAAGGAGGGGAAATTATTCTCGCAATTCTGTGTTTAACGAACTCATGCCCAATTCATCGTACGTTTCTATATTTCGCCTTGCATCACTGTGCATATCTCTTGCAAATATATCCAAATTGTACTTTGTATGTTCTTAGATCCAGATGTTACTGAAATTGTGGATAACTATTTAGCTGAAGGACTAAAAGCAAAGACAATTCTGCATGGTAAGACCTATTGATTTTCAGTTCTGTACTTGAGCCCTGGCTGTGAAGTGGTTCTGTAGTTCTGTTCTGCCGATAAAGGGATGTAATTTGTAATTTGTATGTCCTTAGAAAGTTTTAATTGCCTGTATGGTTTATTTATTATAGTCTTCGAACCACTTATAAAATCTTGACCATGTATTATCAAATGTAGATTCCGGTTGTCCTTTCAAAGTTAAAGTTAGTTTGTCCATCTCCACTGTTTCCAACATTTTCCAGAAGAAGAAGAAGAAGAGGAGGAGGAGGAGATTGGATCTATATCCCGCCCTTCACTACCCAAAGGAGTCTCAGAGCGGCTGACAATCTCCTTTCCCTTCCCCTCCCCACAACAGACAGCCTGTGAGGTGGAAGAAGAAGAAGAAGAAGAGATTGGATTTATACCCCGCCCTTCACTACCCGAAGGTTTCTCAGGGCGGTTTACAATCTCCTTTCCCTTCCCCTCCTCACAACAGACACCCTGGGAGGTAAGTGGGGCTGAGAGAGCTCTGATAGAAACTGCTCTTTTTTCAAGAACAGCTCTGACAGAACTATGGCTTGCCCAAGGTCATCCAGCAGCCACAAGTGGAGGAGTGGGGAATCAAACCCCATTCTCCCAGATTAGAGTCCGCACACTTAACCACCACACCAAGCTCTTCTCTCGAGGGTGTTTCTGTTCTTCGCCAATATTTAGCATCAAGTATTCTAGCAGCTGTCGTCACATGTAGTATAAGATAAGAGTCATATTTTTAATAGGCAAAACAGTTAACGTTGATGCTTTAAACGATGCAAAATCCCACCGTGGGATCCTCGTTCCAGGAAACTATACACAGCAGCGTAGATTGCAGTCCCTAATGATTTATCCAAGTAGCTTTGTGAATCATTTACTCACAGGGCAACTCTGTTACCTATGGAGAAAAGCGCTCTTGAAGAATTCAGTTCTCCAGTTTGCAAAAAGTCAGTGGAGTGGGAACCTTCCCCAGACAGGCCACTCAGACATGAAGACATATGAAGCTGCCTTCTACTCAATCCACCAAGTTAAGCGTTGTCTACTCAGACCGGCAGCTGCTCTCCATGGTCTTAGGCAAAGAAAGAGAGAGGAGAGGAGAGGAGAGGAGAGGAGACAGAGAAGAGACTGGATTTATATCCCGCCTTTCACTACAAGAAGAAGAGGAGGAGGCTGGATTTATACCCTGCCCTTTACTACCTGAAGGCGTCTAAGAGAGGCTTACAATCTCTTTTCCCTTCCCCTCCCCACAACAGACACCCTGTGAGGTAGTTGGGGCCGAGAGAGCTCTGAGAGAACTGCCCTTGAGAGAACAGCTCGAAAAGAAATTATGACTGAGCCAAGGTCACACCAGCGGCTGCATGTGGAGAAGTGGGGAATCAAACCTGGATCTCCCAGATTAGAGTCTGCACTCTTAATCACTACACCAAACTGGCTCTCACTGGCCTCTGGAAGCCAGAAGAAGAAGGAAAAGGAGAAGGAGAGATTGGATTTATACCCTGCCTTTCACCACCCAAAGGAGTCTCAGAGCGGCTGACAAACTCCTTTCCCTTCCCCTCCCCACAACAGACACCCTGTGAGGTAGGCGGGGCCGAGAGAGCTCTGAGAGAACTGCCCTTGAGAGAACAGCTCTAAAAGAAATTATGACTGAGCCAAGGTCACACCAGCAGCTGCATGTGGAGAAGTGGGGAATCAAACCCGGTTCTCCCAGATCAGACTCTGCGCTCTTAATCACTACACCAAACTGGCTCTCACTGACCTCTGGAAGCCAGAAGAAGAAGGAGAAGGAGAGATTGGATTTATACCCCGCCCTTCACTACCCAGAGGAGTCTCAGAGCAGCTTAAAAACTCCTTTCCCTTCCCCTCCCCACCACAGACACCCTGTGAGGTAGAAGAAGAAGAAGAAGAGATTGGATTTATACCCCGCCCTTCACTACCCGAAGGAGTCTCAGAGCGGCTTACAATCTCCTTTCCCTTCCCCTCCCCACAACAGACACCTTGTGAGGCAGGCGGGGCCGAGAGAGCTCTTTCGAGGACTGCTCTTGAGAGAATGGCTCCAAGAGAACTTGTGACTGACCCACGGTCACCCCAGCAGCTGCATGTGGAGGAGGAGTGGGGAATCAGACCCGGTTCTCCCAGATCAGAGTCCGCACTCCTAACCACCACACCAAACCGGCTCTTTCGCATCACCTCCTGGAGATGCCGGGGATTGAACCTGGGCCCTTCTGCATGCCAAGCGGAGGCTCTGCCGCTGAGCCACAGCCTCTCCCTGTCAGGTGGGGGCCGCAACGGAGGAGGCACGAGTACAGGCAGGTGATTTTGCCCGTTCTCCGGCGGGCACCTGCAGAAGGCCCTTCTTTACCCTCCTGCCCTAGAAGTTCACATTCATCTTACGTGTTTCCCGTATTCGGAGCATTAGTGTATCAATGCGGAAGGCCTTATCATGCGGCGATGCCTTTCCTGTTATTTTATTGTGGGTCTCTAATTGCCTCCGCCAACCCCCCCCCCCCAGTTCATCCTGTGGCGTCAAAGTCCCTGTCTGACATTCGTAATAGTTTTCGGGCTTCGTTTCAGGAGGTACAGCCATGTGGGTCCGCGGGACAACAACTCGATTCAAGCCCAGGAGCACCTTAGAGGCGAACAAGATTTTGGGGATATGAGGAGAAGAAGAAGAAGAAAGAAGAAGAAAGAAGAAAGAAGAAGAAAGGAGAAAGAAGAAGAAGGAAGAAGAAGAAGAAGAAGAAGAAGAAGAAGAAGAAAAGGAGGAGGAGGAGGAGGAGGAGATTGGATTTATACCCCACCCTTCACTCCCCAAAGGAGTCTCAGAGCGGCTTACAAACTCCTTCCCCTTCCCCTCCCCACAACAGACACCCTGTGAGCAGTGTTCCCTCTAAGTTGAGTTAGCGTGAGCTAGCTCACACCTTTTTGTCTTAGCTCAGGAAGGATGGCTCCGGAGCAGACTAATTTATGCAGTAGCCAAACCGCTTACTCACAACTTTAATGACAGGAGCTCA
The DNA here is from genome assembly GCA_029375565.1 of Gekko gecko. NCBI lineage: Eukaryota > Metazoa > Chordata > Lepidosauria > Squamata > Gekkonidae > Gekko > Gekko gecko. Next base: position 263,306,105 of record JAPDNY010000002.1, read on the forward strand.
CAAAGTAGAATTTTTGCCCACCAGACTCTGCTGCTAAGTAGAAGAAGAAAGAGAGGAGGAGATTGGATTTATACCCCACCCTTCATTCAGAGTCTCAGAGGGGTTTACAATCTCCTTTCCCTTCCCCTCCCCACAACAGACACCCTGGGAGGTAGGTGGGAGCTGAGAGAGCTCTTTCGAGGACTGCTCCTGAGAGAACAGCTCTGGGAGATCTTGTGACTGACCCATGATCACATCAGCCGGCTTCATGTGGAGGAGGAGTGGGGAATCGAACCCAGTTTTCCAGAGTAGAGTCCGCTGCTCTTAATCACAACACTAAACTGGCTCTCTAGGATGGGAACTGATGAACTACAGCCTGCTGGTGATGCCAGGAGATGCCTTGCTATTACAACTGATCTCCAGGCAATACATATCAGTTCACCTGGAGAAAATGGCCGCTTTGGAGGAGGAGGAGGAAGAAGAAGAAGAGGAGGAGGAGGAGGAGATTGGCTTTATACCCTGCCCTTCATTCAGAGTCTCAGAATGGTTTACAGTCTCCTTTCCCTTCCCCTCCCCACAACAGACACCCTGTGAGGTAGGTGGGGCTGAGAGAGCTCTTTCGAGGACTGCCCCTGAGAGAACAGCTCTGAGAGAACTTGTGACTGAAGAAGGATTGGATTTACATCCTGCCCTTCACTCAGAGTCTCAGAGTGGCTTAGGATCTCCTTTCCCTTCCCCTCCACATAACAGACACTCTGTGAGGTAGATGGGGCTAAGAGAGCTCTTTCCAGAACTGTCCTTGAGAGAACAGCTCTGAGAGAATTTGTGACTGACCCAAGGCTACATGAGGGGTGTGTGGCCTAACATGCAAAGGAGTTCCTGCTCTGAAAAAAGCCCTGAGTTTTGACAACAAGCAAGATAAACAGAATAAGAAGCAAAAGGTGAGTGGGGGTGGATGACCACACTTCAGGTAACATGGGAGTGTGGCCTGATATGCTAATGAGCTGTGCTGTCAGGGGTGTGGCCTAATATGCCAATGAGTTTCTGTTGTTGGGTGTGGCCTATTATGTTAATGAGTTCCTGCTGGGCGTTTTCTACGAAAAAAGCCCTGATTATATGCAGAAGGCTTATACAAAAATACCAGGTAGGACATAGAAAATAAATAACTGAATATTGTATGAGGTATTTTAAACAGACAATTTAATGATGTAACAGTACCACCACCACCCCTATCTATGTAGGTATGTTTGTTTGTGTCGCGTTCGTCATTTATAAAAGAAAAAAGAAAAATTTAGAATCCCGGCTGGTCAAAACCCCCATCTTGCCTTGCCCACTAAAACACTCCGTAGGTCTCAGGAAAGGTGTCAGACCAGAGATGCAATCTTAAAAGCAACATCAGTAACTCCACTGAAACTGGAAAGTACAACTATCAAGACCTTAAAAGACATTCCGTTTGAAACTCATCAAAAAAGAAAGAACTATAAGGACTAAATTCTTTTTCTCCAAACCAATCAAATCCCATACAGGTGGGTGGTGCCCGAAGTCATCATCTTTAAAATCAACAACAAGAGAGAGAAGATTGACTCCATTTTTAAGGCCAAAGAGTTTCCAAAACGCCATCTGGGATCGAAAGAAGGAGAAACCGGGACAAGTGGCTCCACCCCCTCGGAGACGGATGAAGACCTGGCTGCGGAAGAAGGAGCTGCTGCCCTCAAATCATCTTATGACTTTAGAGGTAGAAAGCCTAGATAAAGGCAGAAGGACTCTGGAAATTGCCTTTATGAAGCAAGCTGGACGGGATGCTCTGGAATCTCCTCACAACAAGTAACAAATTAACAATTTAGCTGAGATAGACAGGAACTCACAATATGCATTGTTTATTAACACTAAAATACTAACTGTTAAGTATGGAAAACTCAGCAACGATTTCAGCAAAACGTGATTTCAGATTTATTGAACAGCAAACACCAACTCGGGAACACACCACAACAAGGGGAGCACAGCTCCTTCTTTTAAACTCTCCCGGGCTGTCAAAGCCACTCCCAGAACATGTTAAGGACCAATCAAAACACAGGGATAAACGCCAATCACAACACAGAGATAAAGTCCAATCAGAGACGTTCCCTCTTAGATACATTATCACACAGTGATTGGCTTCACCCAAAGAGTGATTAACACATGGAATTCACTGCCACAGGAGGGGGTGGCAGCTACAAGCATGGACAGTTTCAAGAGGGAATTAGATAAACATCTGGAGCAGAAGTCCATCAGTGGCTATTAGCCACAGGGTATAGATGGGAACTCTCAGTCTGGGGCAGGTGATGCACGCTATTCTTGGTGCTGGAGGGGGGGCAGCAGTGGGAGGGCTTCTAGTGTCCTGGCCCCACTGCTGGACCTCCTGATGGCACCTGGTATATTTTGGCCGCTGTGTGACAGAGTGTTGGACTGGATGGGCCATTGGCCTGATTCAACATTGGCTTCTCTTATGTTCTTATGTTCTTATGGGGCAGGTGATGCACTCTATTCTTGGTGCTGGACGGGGCAGCAGTGGGAGGGCTTCTGGTGCCCTGGCTCCACTGCTGGACCTCCTGATGGCCCCTGGTATATTTTGGCCGCTGTGTGACAGAGTGTTGGACTGGATGGGCCATTGGCCTGATTCAACATTGGCTTCTCTTATGTTCTTATGTTCTTATGGCTCCTTGCATAGGTTTCGCAGAAACCGACCAATAGCAATGCGACATCTGAAGAGCCGCATTTACCTTCAAGCTTAACATTGGAATTGATAGGATGGATTCACATCTGAAGACATAACACTCACATTTAGTTTAGCATGGATACGATCTCCTTCTCTCGGGGTTTTAGTGCGGTGTGGGTTTACTTTTCTTTATCCCTCGATGTACTTCCCCTTCCCTATTTTTCTTCGTAGTTTTAGTAGTATTTGCAAAAACCAATAGAAAACCACCTTCGGGAGGCCAAAAAAAGAAAAGGGAAAGCTGTCAGACTGAGCTATGGCGCCCACCGGGGACCGTGTTGGAGACCCCTGCTCGAAGGTGCCCCTGGAACTTTGTGTGGGGTTTCTTTCTGCTGTGACTGACTAACCCCTTCCCTCTCCAGGGCTTCTGCCTGCCACAGACCCCGTGGCTTTCCTCAGAGGGATGTTTGTCACCTCTGGAACATCGTTTCCTGCCTGTGACTCAACGCGCACATTTGTCCGGTCATAAATGAGAGGAAAGGGCCGGGGGGGGAGAACTCCGCCGCACACAATGCCGGGCCAGCGTCTCTTGTGGCGGAGAAACCGCGGCCGGCTTCCTCCCCACCTTCCCAGGAAAAGGGTGTGTGGATGGTCCTCTCTTCCGACGAGGGATGGGGGAGCCAAATGTGCACAGCCAGGCTGCGGGCCCGGCACAAAGTCTTAAAGCAGGGAAGTCAATGTCAGTCTGCGGTAGAGCAGCGAGATTTCAGACCCGGTAGCAGCTTAGAGACCAATATGACCAGCTAGTATCCTAATGCCCCTGTAGAAATCGATGGAGCAACCTCATTTGGAGTCCTGTGTACAGTTCTGGTCGCCACCAGTGTTCCCTCTAAGCTAAGTTAGTGTGAGCTAGTGCACGGTTTTTAGCCTCCAGCTCACACATTTTTGTCTCAGCTCAGGAAGGATGGGCGCCAGAGCAAACTGCCTTACGCAGTGGCCAAATCGCTCGCTCACAACTTTAATGCCAGGAGCTCACGAAGTAGACTTTTTGCTCACCAGACTCATAAGAACATAAGAGAAGCCAATGTTGAATCAGGCCAATGGCCCATCTAGTCCGACACTCTGTCACACAGCGGCCAAAAATACCACGTGCTATCAGGAGGTCCAGCAGTGGGGCCAGGACACTAGAAGCCCTCCCACTGCTGCCCCCTCCAGCACCAAGAATAGAGTGCATCACCTGCCCCAGACTGAGAGTTCCCATCTATACCCTGTGGCTAATAGCCTCTGATGGACTTCTGCTCCAGATGTTTATCTCATTCCCTCTTGAAACTGTCCATGCTTGTAGCTGCCACCACCTCCTGTGGCAGTGAATTCCATGTGTTAATCACTCTTTTATCTGTTCTAACCCGACTGCTCAGCAATTTCATGGAGTGGCCACGAGTTCTTGTATTGTGAGAAAGGGAGAAAAGGACTTCTTTCTCAACCTGCTCTATCCCATGCGTAACCTTATAAACCTCGATCATGTCACCCCTCAGCCGTCGTTTCTCCAAGCTGAAGAGCCCCAAGCATTTTAACCTTTCTTCATAGGGAAGGTGTTCCAACCCTTTTATCATTCTAGTTGCCCTTCTCTGCACTTTTCCCAATGCTATAATATCCTTTTTGAGATGTGGCGACCAGAACTGTACACAGTACTCCAAATGAGGTCACACAACTTAGAGGGAGCACTGGTCACCACACCTCAGAAAGGATATTATAGCATTGGGGAAAGTGCCGAAAAGGGCAACTAGGATGATAAATGGGTTGGAACACTTTCCCTGTGAAGAAAGGTTAAAGCGCTTGGGGCGATGGCTGAGGGGTGACATGATCAAGGTTTCCAAGGTTATACATGGGAGGGAGCAGGTGGAGAAAGAAGCCCTTTTCTCCCTTTCTCACAATACAAGAACTCGTGGGCACTCCATGAAATTGCTGAGCAGTCGGGTTAGGAAAGATAAAAGGAAGTCCTTTTTCACCCAAAGAGGGATTAACACATGGAACTCACTGCCACAGGAGGTGGTGGCAGCTACAAGCATGGACGGCTTCAAGAAGGAATTGGAGCAGAGGTTCATCAGTGGCTATTAGCCACAAGGTATAGATAGGGACTCTGGGGCGAGGGATGCTCTGTATTCTTGGTGCTGGGGGGAGTAACAGTGGGAGGGCTTCTGGTGTCCTGGCCCCACTGCTGGACCTCCTGAGAGCACCTGATATTTTTGGCCACTGTGTGACACAGAGTGTTGGACTGGATGGGCCTTCGGCCTGATCCAACATTGGGTTCTCTTGTGTTCTTTTTAGATAGGAACTCTCAGTCTGGGGCAAGGGATGCTCTGTATTCTTGGTGCTTGGGGAGGGGGGAAAGTGGGAGGGCTTCCAGTGTCCTGGCCCCACTGCTGGACCTCCTGAGGGCACCGAGTCTTTTTGGCCCCTGTGAGACACAGAGTGTTGGACTGGGTGGGTCATTGGCCTGATCCAACACTGGCTTCTCTTACGTTCTTATGATTTTGGCTTTGACTCTTTCGCCCGGACAGAAGGAGCTCTGGTTCTCAAAAGCTCATATCCCTCCAGATAGTGCTGGGTCTCTAAGGTTCTGCTGCACTCAAATCTAGCTGTTAAGCTGGAGTGCCAGTGCGGTGTAGTGGTCAGTGGGTTGGGGCTCGGATCTGGAAGTCCCAGGTTCGAATCCCCACTCTGCCATGGAAGATTGCTGGGCCACTTTGGTTTAGGGTTGCCAGGTGTTCCCCCCCAGTCACCGGTGGAGGATAGAATAATAGAATCACACAGATTTGGAAGGGTGGCCATGGAGACATCTAGTCCAACCCCCCTGCCCAATGCAGGACCAGCCTAGGGCATCCCTGAGAAATCTCCGTCCAGTCTGTTCTTGAAAGCTGCCAGGGAAGGGGAGCTCGCCACCTCCCTTGGCAGCTGATTCCACCTTTGAATCACTCTGGCCATGAAGAAGTCTTTCCTAATATCCAGGCGAGACCTTTCTGCATGTAAGTTAAACCCGTTGCTTCGGGTCCTCTCCTCTGCCGCCAACCGGAACAGCTCCTTGCCCTCCTCCAAACGACAGCCTTCCAAATATTTAAAGGGAGCCATCCTGTCCCCCCTCAATCTCCTCTTCTCCAAACTAGACATTCCCAGGGCCCTCAGCCTCTCCTCGTGGGGCTCGGTCTCCAGACCCCTGATCATCCTCGTCGCTCTCTTCGGCACCCTCTCCGATTCTGCCCACATCCTTTTTGGAGTGAGGCCCCCAGAACTACACACAGGACTCCAGGTGCGGCCTGACCGAGGCAGTATACAGAGGGGCTACTGCGACCTCCTGCGATTTTGACGCTATGGTCCTTTTAATACAATCCAAGACTGCATTTGCCTTTTTTGCCACTGCATCACACCGACTGCTTATATTCAGTTTACAGTAGGAGGGGTGGGGTTGCCAGTTCCGGGTTGGGAGAATCCTGGAGACTTGGGGATGGATCCTGGGGAGGAGGGGAACTCAGCGGCGTACAATGTCAGAGAGTCCACCCTCCACGGCATCCATTTTCCCCAGGGGAACTGAACTCCATAATCCGGAGATGAGCTGTAATTCCAGGAGATCCCCAGGTCCCAACCGGGCGCTGACCATCCCTACCTTGGGCCAACCACACACCCTCAGCCTAACCGACCTCAAATTCCCACCCAGTAATCCAGAACTGTGGTGGCTCAAGTGGTTAAGACACTGAACTGCAGGCTGTGGAAGGTCAGTAGTTCAGCAGTTCGAGACCCGAGAGCGCCGCATGACGGAGTGAGCTCCAGTCTCTAGTTCCAGCTCCTGCCAACCTAGCAGTTTGAAAGCAAGAAATTGCAAGTAGATAAATAGGTGGGACCACTTCGGTGGGAAGGGAACACCGTTCCGTGTGCCTCGGTGTTTAATCATGCCGGCCGCATGACCACGGAAATGTCTTCAGACAGTGCTGGCTCTTCAGCTTGAAAATGGAGAGGAGCGCCGCAACCCCAGAGTCGGATCCGACTCGCTTTCAAGCACAGGGAAACCTTTACCTAATCCAGAACTATGGAGTTCGGGGTTGAGACAGGGGGTGGGTGGGGTTCGAATCTGCCCAGGAAGCCTTCTCCGCAGCCCCGTCGCTCTCCGGAGCCAGGGATTTGGTCCAGGTTCCCTGTCTCCCATTGCTCCCCTCCGCCCTGCCTCCTCCCATCTGTCGCTGTCGCGCTGGTGCTCCTTTGGCGACCGCTCGCGATCGGCGCCATATTGGTAGGACAGCTAATTATCGAGGCACGCGGCAGCTGACTACAACAATTATATCTGCGAAGGAAGCAGATTTGTAAAAACCAGGGAAGGAAGGCCGGGGGTGGAGGCAGGCCGGGCCGGGCTGCATCTGACGTTATTAGTCATTCCGCAGAAACATGTCGACGGCTTTTTCGGATGGCTGCCGCCAAGGAGAACCCCGCCCGCCTCATGCCGGGGGTTTGTGGACTAGCCCCATGTGCGATGCATTTCGTTTTGAGTCGGGGACAGACCAGTTTCGGTGCATATGATCCACACTCACCACATGGCCACACTGCAGCCCAGTGCGGCAGAGTCGGAGAAACCCCACGGCGGACACGACGAGGGCTAGAAATCATAGAATCGTAGCGAGGAAGAAGAAGAAATTGGATTTATACCCTGCCCTTCACTCGGAGTCTCGGAGCGGCTTACAAACTCCTTTCCCTTCCCCTCCCCACAGCAGACACCCTGTGAGGCAGGTTGGGCTGAGAGAGCTCTGACAGAAACGGCTCTTTTTCAAGGACAGCTCTTATGGCCGCCACACTCAGCTCCACTTGGGACCTTCACAAGACATTCCAGAATCCTCTTGGCCTGGGAAGATGATATCTGACTTTTGGGAGGGGCCGTGGCTCACTGGCAGAGCCTCTGCTTGGCATGCAGAAGGTCCCCGGTGCAGTCCCCGGCATCTCCAGTTAAAAGGACCAGGTAAGATGTAATGTGAAAGACCTCAGCCCGAGATCCTGCAGAGCCGAGAAGAGGGGCTGTGGCTCAGTGGAAGAGCCTCTGCTTGGCATGCAGAAGGTCCCCGGTGCAGTCCCCGGCATCTCCAGTTAAAAGGACCAGGTAAGATGTAATGTGAAAGACCTCAGCCCGAGATCCTGCAGAGCCGAGAAGAGGGGCTGTGGCTCACTGGCAGAGCCTCTGCTTGGCATGCAGAAGGTCCCCGGTGCAGTCCCCGGCATCTCCAGTTAAAAGGACCAGGTAAGATGTAATGTGAAAGACCTCAGCCCGAGATCCTGCAGAGCCGAGAAGAGGGGCTGTGGCTCAGTGGAAGAGCCTCTGCTTGGCATGCAGAAGGTCCCCGGTGCAGTCCCCGGCATCTCCAGTTAAAAGGACCAGGTAAGATGTAATGTGAAAGACCTCAGCCCGAGATCCTGCAGAGCCGAGAAGAGGGGCTGTGGCTCAGTGGAAGAGCCTCTGCTTGGCACGCAGAAGGTCCCAGGTTCAATCCCCGGCATCTCCAGTTAAAAGGACCAGGTAGGAGGTGATGGGAAAGACCTCTGCCTGAGACCCTGGAGAACCGCTGGCAGTCGGAGTAGACATAAGAACATAAGAGAAGCCAATGTTGAATCAGGTCAATGACCCATCTAGTCCAACACTCTGTCACACAGTGGCCAAAATATACCAGGGGCCATCAGGAGGTCCAGCAGTGGGGCCAGGACGCTAGAAGCCCTCCCACTGCTGCCTCCCCCAGCACCAAGAATAGAGTGCATCACCTGCCCCAGACTGAGAGTTCCCATCTATACCCTGTGGCTAATAGCCACTGATGGACTTCTGCTCCAGATGTTTATCTAATTCCCTCTTGAAACTGTCCATGCTTGTAGCTGCCACCACCTCCTGTGGCAGTGAATTCCATGTGTTAATCACTCTTTGGGTGAAGAAGTATTTCCTTTTACCTGTTCTAACCCGACTGCTCAGCAATTTCATGGAGTGCCCACGAGTCCTTGTCTTGTGAGAAAGGGAGAAAAGTACTTCTTTCTCTACCTGCTCAATCCCATTCATAATCTGATAAACCTCGATCAGGTCACCCTTCAGCCGTTGTTTCTCCAAGCTGAAGAGCCCCAAGCGTTATAACCTTTCTTCATAGGGAAAGTGTCCCAACCCTTTTATCATTCTAGTTGCCCTTCTCTGCACAAAGACAGTACTGACGTCGATGGACCAAATACCGACTTTGACGGACACGAAGGCAGCTTCGTCTGTTCATCCGGGGGCCAATCGGGTGCCGCCGGGAAATCGGGTGTGCCAGCCTCCTCCACTTTGGACAACGGTGCCAAGAGAGGTCGCCAAGTCCCCTCTCCGTTTGCCCAGACAATTTGTCTTCATCTTCGGGCCTGCATCCTCCGGGCCAGGACCGCACAGGCAACGGGTTAGAAAAGGACCAGGTGGTAGGGGTTGGCGGGACCCTAAGGGTACCTGGGAGAGACAGGAAAGATGCCCCGGGCCTCTCGGGCGGGACGCTTCCCCTGGACCTTCGCACACAGGAAACTGGGCAGGGAGAGTCAGCCTGCCTTGCCCGAGTGATTTGTATTCCTGCCGGGAGCCGGCGGAGCCGGGCGGTGTGCCTTGGCTCACCTCTGGCGGAGGAAGGCCGCCTGCCCTTCCCGCGGCCCGAGACTCCCTGGCGAAAAGCGGCCTTCCAATCAGATTAGCTCCCGTTCAGCCGGGCTGCTAACACGTATCAATTAGGCAGTGATTTATAGGAGTGTCAGCCCATAATTGCATCGGGCTGGCAACAGAGAAATCCGGCCGACAGCTGAGCCGGCCACGGCCACAGGCCACCTCGCCAGGCGGCATCGGAAGAGGCAGAGCGGTCCCCGTTGATGGAACGGCTGCGCACGGCTCCGCCAGGGGCTGGGAGCCAGAGATCCGTTAGGCGGTTGAGCCTTCGGGTCGACCCCGACTCAAGGAGCCAGGCAAGGATGCGTTGGGTGGATGTCACGGCTTGGCTCGTCCGTCCCTGAAGGCCTGGCGTTGGCAGGAGAGAGGCTGCGGAGGAGAACTGCTAGGCAAATATGACTCAGGGAGCCCCTGGTTCAAATCTCACCCACGCTGGGGATTCACCTATGCACGGGGTTTGTTGTTATTGTGTACTGTGCCATCGAGTGATTCACTGGTTTTATTGTTTTATGGATCTCATGTTGTAAGCTGCCCTGAGCCCACCTGTAGGATAGGGTGGGGAATAATAATAATAATAATAATAATAATAATAATAATAATAATAATAATAATAATAATAATAATAATAATGCCTTAGGCAAGTCCTTGCCCAGCAGGAAGGGCATCATAATGCTGGTCCCGCCAAGAGCCAGTTTGGTGTAGTGGTTAAGTGCGCGGACTCTTATCTGGGAGAACCGGGTTTGATTCCCCACTCCTCCGCTTGCACCTGCTGGTGTGACCTTGGGTCAGTCACAAGCTCTGGCTCAGCTGTTCTCTCAAGGGCAGTTTCTGTCAGAAGTTCTCTCAGCCCCACCTCCCTCACAGGGTGTCTGTTGTGGGAAGGGGAAGGGAAAAGGAGTTTGTAAGCCGCTCTGAGACGCGTTTGGGCAGTGAAGGGCGGGGTATAAATCCAAACCTACTTTTTCTTCTGGTCTACCTCACCAGGTATTTATTTATTTGGATGTTTTTAAGAATTGGAGGAGGAGGAGAAGAAGGAGGAGGAGGAGGAGATTGGAATGATACCCTGGCCTTCACTCGGAGTCTCAGAGTGGCTTACAAACTCCTTTCCCTTCCCCTCCCAACAACAGACACCCTGTGAGGCGGGCGGGGCTGAGAGAGCTCTTCCGAGGACTGCCCTTGAGAGAACAGCTCTGAGAGAACTTGTGACTGACCCAAGGTCTCACCAGCAGCTGCATGTGAAGGAGTGGGGAATCAAACCCGGTTCGCCCAGATTAGAGTCTGCGCACTTAAGAAGAGAAGAAGAAGAAAAGATTGGATTTATGTCCCGCCCTTTACTCGGAGTCTCAGAGCGGCTTACAAACTCCTTTCCCTTCCCCTCCCCACAACAGACACCCCGTGAGGTAGGTGGGGCTGAGAGAGCTCTTGACAGAAACGGCTCTTTTTCAAGAACTGCACTGATAGAACTACGGCTTGCCCAAGGTCATCCAGCCGCCGCAAGTGGAGGAGTGGGGAATCAAACCCGGTTGTCCCAGATTAGAGTCCGCACACTTAACCACCACACTGAACTGGGTCTCTAAACTACCCATCCCTGCCAAGGCAGGGCTCAGGGCAGTGTACAACAACGATAATTGACATAGTCCATAGTTAAAATGTAAAAACAGTTAACCCCCCCCCCCCGCAACAATAATTTACCTAAGAGGACAGCACTAAAATCTCTATAGTGCCACTCACTGGCTCACGTGGCGGGGGGGGGTAGAAGAAGAATGTGACCATCGCTGTCCTCAATCAAGTGCCCTGCCCTGATGTTTTATCCGTTCTAACCTGGCCGCTCAGCAATTTCATGGAGTGCCCACGAGTTCTTGTATTGTGAGAAAGGGAGAAAAGGACCTCTTTCTCGACCTGCTCTATCCCAGGCATAATCTTACAAACCTCGATCATGTCACCTCTCAGTCGTCGTTTCTCCAAGCTAAAGAGCACCAAGCGTTTTAACCTTTCTTCATAGGGAAGGTGTTCCAACCCTTTTATCATTCTAGTTGCCCTTCTCTGCCCTTTTCCCAATGCTATAATATCCTTTTTGAGATGTGGCGACCAGAACTGTACACAGTACTCCCAATGAGGTCGCACCAATGATTTATACAGAGGCATTTTGAGACTGGCTGATCTGTTTTCATTTCCCTTCCTAATAATCCCCAGCATAGCGTTGGCCTTCTTTATTGCAGTCGCACACTGCCTCGACCCTTTCATTGAGTTATCTACTACGACTCCCAAGATCTCTCCCTTGGTCAGTCTCTGCCAGTTCGGACCCCATCGACGTGTATTTATAGTTAGGTTGGGGAGGACTCAGGTTCGAATCCTCACTCAACCGTGATGCTTACTGGGTGACCTTGGAACGGTCACGCCCCCTCCATTTAACCCACCAAATAGACCTGTTGAATGGCTGAACTGGAGGGGAGAACTGCGTAGGAGGGGGAAGACGGGAAGGCACGGATGGATCTGGTATTCACAAAGGAAAGCTGGAAGAACTGTGCGAAGAGTTTCTCCCAGCGTGCAACAGGAACGATGGATAGCCATTGAGCGTGCCCCCCCCCGAACCTGTTGGCAAGGGCAAGCATCCACCCCCTCGCTTATTACCTGCCGGCGCGCCGACAAAAGCCATTGTCTCCAGACGGCCTTGTAACCACCTCTAGAGCAAAAACACATCCTTTGTGAGCGGAGAAGCAAACACCGTATTATATGCAAACACATGGAAACGAAGACCCGGCGACCTTTCGCCTTTAAATGAAAAGCGGGTTTGGAGGCAGAGGCAGTTCTGAATGGAACAGTGCCTCTCTCTGTGAGCGTCTGAGCACATGGGAGGGGTGGTGGTGCTTAATCCCTTTCTCCAAGCAGCTGTGGCACGCAGAAAGTCCCCCAGTTCGATCCCCGGCATCTCCAGTTAATAGGCACTAGGCAGGAGGTGATGGGGAAGACCTCAGCCTGAGACCCTGGAGAGCAGCTGCCGGTCTGAGTAGGCAATACTGAACTCGATGGACCAAGGGGCTCTGTCTGTCTGTCTGTCTGTCTGTCTGTCTGTCTGTCTGTCTATCTACCTACCTACCTATCTATCTATCTATCTATCTATCTATCTATCTATCTATCTATCTATCTACCTACCTACCTATCTATCATCTACCTACCTACCTACCTACCTATCTACCTATCATAAAAACATAAGAGAAGCCAATGTTGAATCAGGCCAATGGCCCATCTAGTCCAACACTCTGTGTCACACAGCGGCCAAAATATACCAGGTGCCACCAGGAGGTCCAGCAATGGGGCCGGGACACCAGAAGCCCTCCCACTGCTGCCCCCCCCCAAGCACCAAGAATAGAGTGCATCACCTGCCCCAGACTGAGAGTTTCCATCTATACCCTGTGGCTAATAGCCACTGATGGACTTCTGCTCCATGTGTTTATCCAATTCCCTCTTGAAACTGTCCATGTTTGTAGCTGCCACCGCCTCCTGTGGCAGTGAATTCCATATGTGAATCACTCTTTGGGTGAAGAAGTATTTCCTTTTATCTGTTCTAACCCGACTGCTCAGCAATTTCATGGAGTGTCCACGAGTTCTTGTATTGTGAGAAAGGGAGAAAAGGACTTCTTTCTCAACCTGCTCAATCCCATTCATAATCTTATAAACCTCGATCATGTCACCCCTCAGCCGTCGTTTCTCCAAGCTAAAGAGCCCCAAGCTAAAGAGCCCCAATCATATGGCAGAGTTACACACAGGAAACATATAAAAATATAAAATATGTAACCAGGGCTTTTTTTTGTAGAAAAAGCCCAGGAGGAACTCATTAGCATAACAGGCCACACCCAACAGCAGGGACTCATTAGCATATTAGGCCACACTCCTGACAGCACCGCTCATTAGCATATTAGGCCACACCCCCACGTTACCAGAAGTGTGGTCATCCAGCCACACCCACCTTTTGCTTCTTATTCTGTTTACCTTCTTTGTTGCCAAAACCCAGGGCTTTTTTTGGTAGTAGGAACTCCTTTGCACGTTAGGCCACATGCCCCTAATGTAGCCAGTCCTAATGATTTTCTGCTGTTGGGTGTGTCCTATTATGCTAATGAGTTCCTGCTGGGTGTGGCCAGCTCGGGAGCCAGCCGGAACTTCGTTCCTGTGCGTTTCTGCCGTAAAATAGCCCTGTATGTAACCAATCCCCCTAAATACTAATATCGAGATTTTCAATCCACTCACTCGTAGCTGGGGAGAGTTCTAAGAGCTCAGTCACATCTTCCTGGAGAGCACGATGCTCACATCCCTGTGACGGATGGCAAACGGTTTGGCGGGTTGCACCGCAATCGCATCCGGGCCCTGCCGTTTCGGCCCCCCCCCCTTAAACAACAGGGCTGCACAACTCCCAAAGCCTGTTCATATTCTATTAGCTGTCTTCCATACTTTACGTGACAAGTCAAATCCTGCAGGCCTCTCCTTGGCGCTTATCAGGTTATGGGTATCGGATGGAACGGGCTGCATCCATGTGCGCAGCCATTCATGCCCTAGATTTTGTGATTGCAGGATCTGTGCCGAGCTTATTGCTGGATGTCGGGGTCTTAGCCATGCCTTTGTGGATGGGCAACTCTGTTTTCTTTTCTGTATTTTTGCATTTGTGTGTGTGTGTGTCCGTGCCTGGAAGTCATGGCGACCTCTGGCAACTCCTACCGGGGCATGGAGGACATTCAGAGAAGTGGCTTGACAGCCTCCCTCTGCCTCCCGGCCCTGGTATTCTTTGGAGGTCTCCCATCCAATGCTCCGTGTTGGAGCCTCTGCTTGGCACGCAGAAGGCCCCAGGTTCAATCCCCGGCATCTCCAGTTCAAAGGACAAGGAAGGAGGTGCCATGAAAGAACTGAGAGCCAGTCTGGTGTAGTGGTTAAGTGCGCGGACTCTAATCTGGGAAGAACGGGATTCGATTCCCCACTCCTCCACATGCAGCTGCCGGATGACCTTGGGCAAGCCGTAGTTCTGACAAGAGCTGTCCTTGAAAGGGCAGTCCTCGGAAGAGCTCTCTCAGCTCCGCCTACCTCACAGGGGTGTCTGTTGTGGGGAGGGGAAGGGAAAGGAGATTGTAAGCTGCTCTAAGACTCTGAGTGAAGGGCAGGGTATAAATCCAATCTCTTCTTCTTCAGTCACAAGTTCTCTCAGAGCTGTTCTCTCAGGAGCAGTCCTCGAAAGAGCTCTCTCAGCCCCGCCTACCTCACAGGGTGTCTGTTGTGGGGAGGGGAAAGGAAAGGAGATTGTAAGCTGCTCTAAGACTCTGAGTGAAGGTATATAAGGGGTATAAATCCAATCTCCTCCTCCTCCTCCTCCTCCTCCTCCTCCTCCTCCTCCTCCTCCTCCTCCTCCTCTTCTTCTTCTTCTTCTTCTTCTTCTTCTTCTTCTTCTTCTTCTTCTTCTTCTTCTTCTTCTTCTCTGCCCGAGACCCTGGAGAGCGGCTGCCAGTCTGAGTAGACAATATTGACCTTGATGGACCAAAGGTCTGATTCAATAACAGCTTTGTGTGTTCACGTGCAAACTGTTTCCCCACTAGAGATCTCCCCCGACAGATCTCTGTTTAATTTCTCTCTGCTCCTTTCTGGTCACTCCAGGAGCCCAGGTGATGGACACAGGTCGGCTTTCCTCCTCCTTTTCTCACCCTCCCATCTTTCCCCTCCACATCCCCCCCCCCCAAAGATTCCACCAACTCCTCACCTTGCTGTGACATCCAGCATATGCCGGTGAAATGCACATGAACGGCATGCAAAGATGAGTGACTAAACATCTTGGTTCGAGGCAGGACATTCCAGTCCAGGAGGCGCCTTGGTAAGGAAACTCGAACGGGGAAAGTGACCCTCCACGTTTGACCTCCTCCGCCCGCCACCCCTGCCTCAGATCCATCCAGGTTATTATCATGCAGAGAGCAGACGTTCTCCTGGGGCCCCACGCCCAGACGTCCTGTGGACAGATCACTCGAGCCAGCCAGCCAAGCCGCACAAAGCGGCTCCTAACCTCCCCCATCGGCAGCTGATCGACTGAGAAACCCACATTTCATTTAGATTCCAGTTCGGTAGCCCCCCTGGAGACCAACGCTCTCTCTAAGCCGTGGAGTCTTGTGAGCAGAAAATCTGCTTTGCGTTCATGACTTCTGCTTTAACACTTTAGATCTTTTAGATCTGATCGTTTTGACTGTCAATAACACTTTAGATCTTTTAGATCTGATCGTTTTGACTGTCAATTCTGATTGTGAAGTTCGTCTTTTGAGGCTAGCGTTGCATATCCATGTTTGATCATTGAGCTTAAGACCTTTGGTCACAGAAGCTAATAAACATAAGTAAAAGCCAAGTCTACTCTGTAGGCACCGAAGTTGTGGGCGAGCCATTGGGCTGCTGCAGAAATTAGTTTGCTCTGGAGCCCTCCTTCCCGAGCTGAGACAAAAATGCATGAGCCGGAGGCTAAAAAAACTGTGAGCCAGCTCACACTCACTCTAGCTTAGAGGGAGCACTGCGTAAGACCAACGAGAATTTCAGGGTATGCCTTGGAACTATTGCCGGTATCTAAAGTGCGACTGGACTAGAATCAAACAGTTCTACTTGCCAACTGACAGGGCTACTTGGCTACTTTCGGAAACCATTTTTATTTATTTTAGTTATTTTTTCCATTTCTCCCGCGCCCTCCCTGCAAGCGGGCTCAGGACGGGTTACGAAGTCACATAGAAATTCATATGTAAATCGGACTCAGTCAGACTTGGACTGAATAGAGACTGTGGACGGTGATCTCATTAACCAGAAGTAACTGCCTTTCATGCATTCCCTTCGGGTTCATCAATAGAAGGAAGGGGTCACGCCCAGCCTGGATTTCACATTCTACCTTTCTCACGATTTCCACAACTGCTTTGCATTTACCTGGCACTTTCGGCATCCTCTCCCCCCCCCCCCTTACCACCTAAACATCTCTGGCCGGTTTCTTCATACCGTCCACGCACCTGACAAAGAGACCCATGTTTCTCGAAAGCTTACAGCTACAATAAAGTTTATTCGTCTTAAAGGTGCTACCGGGCTTCCTACCATCTCACGTTAAAAGTGTGACTCGCGTAACCACAAATAGAAGTTTGACGACAAAATTAACCTGAAAATCAACGACGCGGCAAATCAGAACGATGCCCATTTCCCCGTGACCCTCGGGACGGCAGTGGGTCAGACCCATAGCAGAAGCACCCTCTCGGAGCCAAAACTTTCTCTGTCTCAAACACCTCGGCACCTTTCTAGAATTGCACTGGGAAAGCCGATCCATGAACATCCTATTTCAGCAGCTGCTGTACAGCTCCCTACAAACTCTAAGCTGGTATCTGGAAATCCTAGGAAACGTACATCTGATCTGGGGACCCCGGAGGTCCAAAGACAAGTTGACTCTAGGGGTGCACACCTTCCCCCTTAGATCCGACAGTCCGGCCGAGAATGAGGGGAAGAGGCAACCTGGGTTGGGGTACGGGGTGTAGAGATGACCCCCTCGCATGAACAGGAATCACAGCAATTGTGGCATGTACGGGGGGGGGGAACAGAAAGGTTCTTTCGTCTTGCGGTCCTAAAAGCATCTTGGACAGAATAAAACACCGTTTTGCAGCCGTCCACATATCCAAGCACACCCTCCCCTATAAAAACACGGGGAACAGACGACATTTGGACCCGGCCATCTGCACCCTGCGGGTGTTCGGCGGCCGTCCGCACAGGCAAACGTTACCCACCCGCCCCAAAGCGGCACAGAGAAGCATCCATTTGAATCGAGACACTTGCAACAATCCGCACGGATGAAAAGGGAAGGATGGAGAGAGACAGAGCCAAGACATCTCAAGAGACTGTTCAGATATTCTTTTAAAGAAAGCCCCCCCAAGCAGGGACCCCTTTGAGTCAAAGGGCAATTCCTGCCTCCCACCCTTTGGCCAGAAGACACGGTTTGTAAAAAAAAAGAGAGAGAGAGAGAGAGAAGCCCCTTACACTTGTGGGACAGCCGTCCATCTCCGGAGCCCATTCCTGGCGACCCGGCCTGCCAACTGGAATCCTGGAAAGTCCTCAGCCTAAGGAGAGCCGCTGCTCTCTCCGGCGCATGAGGCTCACCCTGCCCATTTCCTCCAATCTCCAGCCGGAATCGGCTCTTCTCTGCGAGGCCGTTTCCAAGGCGGAGAACAGCTGCCTCAGTTCTGATGCGTGCCTGGCAGATGGGGCGCATGCAAGGGAGAGATACCCTCCTCCTTCATCTCCCTGGACGGGCATGCCAGCACTGCCTAGACCCCCTCTGGGGGCCCAGTGGCCCGGTGTGGGGTGGGCAGCCTCCTGCCAGATTTGGGAGGGGCCGGTTCCCTTGCTCCTTTAGGGTTCCAAACAATGTTCCCTCGAAGCCCTGGAGTCTTGTGAGCAAAAATTCTACTTGATGAGCTACTGGCCTTAACGTCGTGAGCAAGAAATTGGACTACTGCGTAAATCAGTTTGCTCTGAAGCCCTCCTTCCTGAGCTAAGACAAAAATGTGTGAGCCGGAGGCTCAAAAACGGTGAGCTAGCTCACACTTACTCAGCTTAGAGGGAACCCTGGTTCCAAACCTCCTTTTGGGTTCAAAACATGAGTTACGGAGGGCGGCCCGGGTGAGGAAAGGGTTAGGTGAAAAAGGTAAAGGCTCCCTTGCTCGAAAGCCAGTCGAATCCGACTCTAGGGTTGCAGTGCTCATCTCCGTTTCAAAGCCGAAGAGCCAGCGCTGCCCGAAGACGTTTCCATGGTCACGTGGCCGGCATGACTAAACACCAAGGCACATGGAACGCTGTTCCCTTCCCACAGAAGTGGTACCTATTTATCTACTTGCAATTTCGTGCTTTCGGACTGCTAGGTTGGCAGGGGCTGGAACTAGAGACGGGAGCTCACTCCGTCTTGCGGCACCCGGGTCTTGAACTGCTGAACTACCGACCTTCCACAGCCTGCAGTTCAGCGTCTTAACCACTTGAGCCACCACAGCTCGGAAAGGGTTAGAGGCCTCTGTAAATTGCACCCCTTCGAGTTACTCCACTCTCAGAGAAATGCCGACATGTATGTCTGGAACTGAGTAAGGGGCACAGGGGTCAGGAATAGCAGTGTTCCCTCTAAGCTGAGTTAGTGTGAGCCAGTTCACAGTTTTTGAGCCTCCGGCTCGCACGCTTTTTTTCTCAGCTCAGGAAGGGAGGGCTCCAGAGCAGATTGATCGATGCAGCAGCCAAATCGTTCGCTCACAATTTTAATGCCCAGTAGCTCACAAAGAAGGATTTTTGCCCACGAGACTCAAGAGCTTAGAGGGAACATTGGTCAGGATTTAGCAAGCTAGCTGGGGAAGTGTTGGTCCAATCCAGGGGCGCAAATCCATTCCCCAAAAGGTAACACGAAGAAGAAGAAGAGAAGAAGAGATTGGGTTTATACCCCGCCCTTCGCTCGGAGTCTCAGAGTGGCTTCCAATCTCCATTCCCTTCCCCTTCCCACAAAAGACACCCCCTGTGAGGTCGGTGTGGCTGAGAGAGCTCTTTGGAGGACTGCTCTTGAGAGAACAGCTCTGAGAGAACTGTGGCTTGCCCAAGGTCATCCAACAGCTGCGAGCGGAGGAGTGGGGAATCAAACCCGGTCCTCCCAGATTGCAGCCCGTGGTCTTAACCACTACACCAAACTGGCTCTCAAGACACACTAGATTTGAGTCCAATAGCACCAACAAGATTTTTGGGGGACTCAGCTTTTGGGAGCTCCTGGAAGCTCCTACCCCGAAAAACTTGTTGTTTTTTAAGGTGTGACGGGACTCAAATCTAGCTCTATTACAGCAGACCGACATGGCTTCCCCCTGAAATGAGACTATACTAATGTCTTCCTTGCCCCTCGCGTAATGGTACTCTTCCGGCGTCTCCACAAAAAAGTCACGTGAAACATTTCTTTGATAATCAGCCTACGGAACTCATTTCCACTGGAAGGTAGGTAACCACTGGCACACCTGTCTACAAGAGGCTAGGAAATGTACAGAAGACAGACCTATCGGAGGGCTTTCAGGCACAACAGCCAAGGATGAAAACCCACACCTATAAAGACCAAGAGAAAGGAGAAGAGAAGAGGAGGATTGGATTTATACCCCGCCCTTCACTCAGGGTCTCAGAGCGGCTTGCAAACTCCTTTTTCCCCTTCCCCTCCCCACAACAGACACCCTGTAAGGTAGGCGGGGCTGAGAGAGCTCTGACAGAAACTGCCCTTGAGAGAACAGCTCTGAGAGAACTTGTGACTGAAGAAGAAGAGATTGGATTTATACCCCGCCCTTCACTCAGAGTCTCAGAGCGGCTTACAAACTCCTTTCCCTTCCCCTCCCCACAACAGACATCCTGTGAGAGAGGTGGAGCTGAGAGAGCACTCTCAAGAACTGCCCTTGAGAGAACAGCTCTGAAAGAACTGTGGCTTGCCCAAGGTCATCCAGCAGCTGCAAGTAGGAGGAGTGGGGAATCAAACCTGGTGCTCCCAGATTACAGTCTGCACACTTAACCACTACACCAAACTGGAGAGCGAGCGAGCAATAAAATGGATTGCCTCCTTCCCTTGCAAGACTTAATACTATTGCCAAATGTTCAGTCACACACAGTCCTTCATTCCAGCTGTTCCTGATGAAGTGAGAAGAGACTCACGAAAGCTCCTGCCCCGTGAATAAATCTTTGTGGGTCTTCAAGGTGCCACCGGACTCAAACTTTGTGCCACAGATTTGGTTAGTCTCGAAGGGGCTGCTGGACTCTGGCCCTTTTCTGCGGCTCCGGACCGACGGACATGGCAACCCGTCTCGGTCAGTGCTTCATTGTAACCCTGACAGCAGCCCTGTAAGGTAGGCCAGTGTTACTGCCACCAGGTAGCAGGTGGGACTGAAGGCTATCGGAGTGAGGCTCACCTTAGGCCACCTACTGGGCCCAAGGACAGATTCGAACCAGGGACTGCAGGGTTCACGGAGCTCAGTTGTCTACCCAGACTCTGATTATGAAATATTCTGCCACTGTGGTGCGATTATGGGCACTGGCTTCGAATTAAAAAAAGATATCCTGGATAAGAGAGTTAACAAGAAGAAGAAGAAGAAGAAGAAGAAGAAGAAGAAGAAGAAGAAGAAGAAGAAGAAGAAGAAGAAGAAGAAGAAGAAGAAGAAGAAGAAGAAGAAGAAGAAGAAGAAGAGGAGGAGGAGGAGGAGGAGGAGGAGGAGGAGGAGGAGGGGGGGGGCTTGGCTGAGACCCAGGCAGGAGTAGCATGGGGCCAGGAAGTGGTTCCAGTGTGGCAAAATACTTTGAACCAGCCCTGGGTAGACTGCCTCTGAACAGGGAGGTTCTGCTTAACTACCATGGCCATTTTGGTGTAGAGGTTAGGAGGGCGGACTTTAATCTAGGAGAACCGGGTTTGATTCCCCACTTCACATGCAGCCAGCTGGTGTGACCTTGGGTCAGTCCCGAGTTCTCTCAGAGCTGTTCTCTCAAGGGCAGTCCCGGAAAGAGCTCTCTCAGCCCCTCCTACCTCACAGGGCTGTCTCTTTTGGGGAGGGGAAGGGAAAGGAGATTGTCAGTCGCTCTGAGACTCCTTCAGGTAGTGAAAGGCGGGGTATAAATCCAACCTTCTCCTCCTCCTCCCTAAAAAAACCCCTGACGCAATGGCAACCACAGCCCTCCATTTGCAAGACCTGAGCCAGGCTGTCAAGGAGAGGACATTTGGGGGGTCCTTAATTCATGGGGTCTCCCTAAGTCGGAATCAGCTCGACAGCACGTGATACACCCAGTGTGCTCTTCTGAGCTGTGTACGTTTTAGTCTCACAACGACCCTGTGAGGTAGGGTTAGGCGGAGAGAGCATGGACAGGCCTGAGGTCACTCAGTGGGCACCCCCGGAGACGGTGGCTTTTTAGCAAACCTTTTGGCTGGCACGGGCACAGGATGCCAAGGGGAGGGGAGGCGGGTCCGAACGAAGGCCAAGGGGATCGAGCAGGCGTGTGTTTTCCAGGCCATGCAAACAGGTGGAAACCCGACAGGCCTGCCGATTCCCTGGAGGGAAAACCCGAGATCTGGTTCTAAGCCCCTGTGGGCGCATGTCCGCTCAAAGAGATGCGAAACACGTCGGCCAGGATGTGGCCGGTCAGCAGAAGGCCCTGGCAGCCCCACGGGGAAACTCAAACTGCCCGGCTCCTGATCTCTAGCCAAGAGACTCTCCATCGTCCCCAGCTCATCTTTCAGAGAGAGGCCTCCGGACCCTTTTTGCTCCATGCGTCAGAGTGCGCAAATAGCACTTGGGTGAGACTCTCCAGAGGGCGGGCGGCCAAGTCATTGTCCGGTTACAAAGGGAGGAGGGAAAGGGCTTCTCTAAGACCCCCAGAGCCCCGCTGAGAGCTGCCCGGCTCCCCACCCCACTCCACACACACAGAGAGACTCACAACTGAGCCGGCACAATCACACACCAACATACATGCTTCTCCCGCCTGCTAAGCTAGGAAGCCAGAGGAACGGCACCACACTGCCTCCTAGCGTGCGGCCGGCCTTGACGTGACTGAAGGCACCACGCTGCCCGAAATAGACGCAGGAGGATTCTTGATTTATTCAGTCCAACTTGTTAGGCCGCCCTGCCCTGCAAGCGGGGCTCGGGGCGGCTGGCATCCAAAATTGCACCGTGATAGTCCATTAAATAACACTGAAACCTACTAAAAACAAATAGATTTCGAACGGTAAAGTTCTTGATCTGAGAGGGTGAAAAAAATTCTGTTCCCACCAGCCCCTTGGGTGATGGGGTGTGGAGGACTGGGGAGGAAGAAGAAGAAGAAGAAGAAGAAGAAGAAGAAGAAGAAGAAGAAGAAGAAGAAGAAGAGGAAGAAGAAGAGGAAGAAGATGATGATGATGAAGAAGAAGAAGAAGAAGAAGATGGAGAAGAAGGAGAAGAAGAAGATGAAGAAGAAGAAGAAGAGGAAGAGGAAGAAGAGGAAAAAGAAGAGGGGGAAGAAGAAGAGGAAGAAGATGATGATGATGAAGATGAAGAAGAAGATGAAGAACAAGAAGAAGAAGAAGAGGAAGAAGAAGAAGAACAAGAAGAAGAAGAAGATGATGAAGATGGAGAAGAAGAAGAAGATGAAGATGGAGAAGAAGAAGAAGATGAAGATGGAGAAGAAGAAGATGAAGAAGAAGAAGAAGAAGAGGAAGAAGAAGATGATGATGATGAAGATGAAGAAGAAGATGAAGAACAAGAAGAAGAGGAGGAGGAGGAGAAGGACAAGGACGATGAGGACGAGGAGGAGATTGGATTTATACCCCACCCTTCACTGAGAGTCCCTTCCCTTCCCCTCCCCACAACAGGCATCTTGTGAGGTAGGTGGGGTGGAGAGAGCACTTTTGAGAACTGTCCTTGAGAGAACAGCTCCGAGAGAACTTGTGACCGGCTCCCTCTAAGCTGTGGAGTCTTGTGAGCCAAAATTCTACTTTGCAAGCTGCCGGCGTTAAAGCTGTGAGTGAGCGATCTGGCTACGGCATCAATTAGTTAGCTCCGGAGCCCTCCTTCCCGAGCCGAGACAAAAATGTGTGAGCCGGAGGCTCAAAAGCTGCGAGCCGGCTCACCCGAACTCAGCTTCGAGGGGACACTGTGACTGACCCAAGGTCACACCAGCAGCCGCAAGTAGAGGCGCAGGGAATCACACCCTTTTCTCCCAGATTTATTACAGTCCACGTTCCTAACCACTACACCAGGGGTGGCACCTGATTGACCACTGGAGATCAGGTTGGCTACGCAGATCTTTTTAAAATGTTGCTTTGGCGGCGGCAGCTGCCATCACGGCGTTGGTTTTATTCTCTCTCACACTCCTCTTCCAAAAAATGACTCCTTCTGTCTCCCGCACTTGGGCATCCTCTGTACGTGTGTGTCGGCCTCTGCCTCCGGTGGCACCCGTTTGGTGGCCGGGCCCACCATCTGGTGTCCGATTTTCAGAGGTGCCCCCGGGCTCGGAAAGGTTGGAGACCCCCCCCCGCCCCCAACTCCAGCGACTGGGCCGCCTAACGGCTTAGCTCTTCCTCCGAGCTGGTATCTATGGCTACAACATCTCTATCGCCAATTACTCAGCAACAACTTTAAATAGCAGATTATTTTAAAAACAGACCGCTCCGTCACCAGGCGTTTGGAACAGATTATGGAGGGAGGGGGAAGAAATACACCCAGGGTTTTGTTTAACCCAAACGATTCTCAGGTTCTCAGAAGCCCAAACAGCTTCTGCAAGAGGTGGGGCCAAATGGAATTACCAGAAGAAGAAGAGGAGGAAGAGGAGGAGGAGGAGGAGGAGGAGGAGGAGGAGGAGGAGGAGACTGGATTTATACCGCACCCTTCACTCAGAGCGGCTCACAATCTCCTTTCCCTTCCCCTCCCCGCAACAGATGCCCTGTGAGGCAGGTGGGGCTGAGAGAGCTCTCTTGAGAATGGCCCTTGAGAGAACAGCTCTGGGAGAACTTGTGACTGACCCAAGGTCACACCAGCAGCTGCGTGTGGAAGAGTTGGGGAATCAAACCCGGTTCTCTCAGATCAGAGTCTGCTGCTGTTACCCACCACACCAAACTAGCCGGAGGAAAGCCGGAATGGGGAAGTGGAAGACCGGGGACTTTGAAAAAGCTCAGGTGCTTGCCAATGAAGGCAGTCAATGACAAGCCTGGCCTTACAGTGGCCCCGCCCACTTTCTGAAAAGCTCAGTGGGTGCCAAGGGAAGGACTGGCAAGAGGCGTGGCACCCACGGGAACCACGTTGGGGAACCCTGGGTTCAAGTGCCATGCCAATATCTCAGTGATCAGGTCCAACTCCCCACTCCGCCATGACACCCACTGGGTGATCTCGGGCCAGTCGATCTCAGCCTGACCTACCTCACAGGGATATTGTGAGGGCTAGGTGAAGAAAAAGAAGAAGAATATGAAGAGGAAGAAGAAGAGAAAGAAAAAGAAGAAGAATAGGAAGAGGAAGAAGAAGAAGAATAGGAAGAGGAAGAAGAAGAAGAATTGGAAGAGGAAGAGGAAGAAGAAAAAGAAGAAGAAATTGGCTTTATATCCCGCCCTTCACTCGGAGTCTCAGAGCATCTTACAAGCTCCTTTCCCTTCCCGACCCCACAACAGACACCCTGTCAGATAGGCCGGGCTGAGAGAGCTCTGACAGAAACTGCTCTTTTTCAAGAACAGCTCTGTCAGAACTAGGGCTTGCCCAAGATCATCCAGCAGCTGCGAGTGGAAGAGTGGGGAATCAAACCGGGTTCTCCCAGATTAGCGTCCGCGCACTTAAAGGAAGAAGGGTGGGAGAGAAATGGTCAGACAAGGGAGCTACACGCCTTTCAGTCCACTGGGGAGAAGACAGCCAAAGCCACGGAGCAGCTTCAGGAACTTCCAGGGCCTGAAGGTTCATCCATAGATTCCCCCCAACCCCGGTGTGGCAATTTCCCAGCAGTGGTGCCCAAAACAGTCTCCCAGGGGAAGCGAAGTGGAGCAGTCTATTCTCTGGAGGAAGAGACTAAAAGTTTCCTCCCTCCGTGTCCAGAGCAGGGCTGGTTCTTCTCAGGTTTATTTATTAAAACATTTCTCTCCTGCCTAATATTTTGGTGTAGTAGTGGTTAGGAGCGCGGACTCTAATCTGGGAGAACCGGGTTTGATTCCCCACTCCTCCACATGCAGCGGCCGGTGTGACCTCGGGTCTGTCACAAGTTCTCTCAGAGCTGTTATGTCGAGGGCCGTCCTCAGTCAGAGCTCTCTGAGCCCCACCGACTTCACAGGGTGGCGCCTTTAAGACCAACGGGATTCTGAGTTTCATGCAAGTGCACTACATTAAGTATTGGGTTGAAGTATTCTGTGCTTGAATCCTGAAATGGCTACGAAGTATTTTCTGTCTGAAGAGAAGAAGAAGAAGAAGAAGAAGAAGAAGAAGAAGAAGAAGAAGAAGAAGAAGAAGAAGAAGAAGAAGAAGAAGAAGAAGAAGAAGAGAAGAGAAGAGAAGAGAAGAGAAGAGAAGAGAAGAGAAGAGAAGAGAAGAGAAGAGAAGAGAAGAGAAGAGAAGAGAAGAGAAGAGAAGAGAAGAGAAGAAGAGATTGGATTTATACCCTGCCCTTCACTTGAGTCTCAGAGCGGCTTACAAACTCCTTCCCTTCCCCTGCCCACAACAGACACCCTGTGAGGTAGGTGGGGCTGAGAGAGCTCTGACAGAAACTGCTCTTTTTCAGGAACAGCTGTGCCAGAGCTTGTGACTGACCCAAGGTCACATCAGCAGGTGCAAGTGGAGGAGTGGGGAATCAAACCCGGTTCTCCCAGATTAGAGTCCACACACTTAACCTCTACACCAAACTGGAATATGGCTCTGCTCCTGCAGAGTGCAGGGGGTTGGACTAGATGACCTGCAAGATTCCTTCCAGCTCTAACATTCTATGATTCTATTCATGGTTTATTCAAATTTGAAAAAGTGTGCACGCTCACGGAAGTTCATACCTTGAATGAGCCTTTGTTGGTCTTAAAGGTGCCCCAGGACACTAGATTTGTTCAACTGCTCGAAGAAAGTTTGGGTCCAGTGACACCTTCAACAAAATTTAAGTCAAGGTAAGAGCTTCTGTGTCCACGCCCGCTTCCTCAGATACAATGAAATGGGAATTACCAACGCTCCCTCTAAGCCGTGGAGCCTTGTGAGCAAAAATTCTCCTTTGCGGGCCACTGGCATTAAAGTTGCGCGCGAGCGATTTGGCTGCCGCAGAAACGCGTTTCCTCCGGAGCCCTCCTTCCTGAGCGGAGACGAAAATGTGTGAGCCGGAGGCTCAAAAACTGTGAGCCAGCTCACACTAACTCGTCTTAGAAGGAACACTGGTCCACACCAATGTTCCCTCTAAGCTTATGAGCTTATGAGCAAAAATTCTACTTTGTGAGCTGCTGGCATGAAAGTTGTGAGCGAGTGATTTGGCTACTACGTAAATTAGTTTGCTCTGGAGCCCTCCTTCCTGGGCGGAGACAAAAATGTGTGAGCTGGAGGCTAAAAAACTGTGAGCCAGCTCACACTAACTCATCTTAGAGGGAACACTAGTCCACACATATCGAGGGTGAGCAGTAAACTAGCATCCGGCATAATGAAGACGTTGAACAGATTCAAGGACCAAACTAACTCATCTTAGAGGGAACACTAGTCCACACATATCGAGGGTGAGCGGTAAATTAGCATCTGGCATAATGAAGACGTTGAACAGATTCAAGGACCAAACAGGAATAGCAAGCTGACTATCTGTTTGGGTTTAATTCCGGGGGGCGGGGGGAACATAGCGAAGGAAATAAATATGTCAAGACTGGAGACCAGGGCTATTTCTGGGCAGGAACGCACAGGAACGGCGTTCCGGCTGGCTCCTGAGTTGGCCACGCCCAGCAGGAACTCGTCAGCATAACAGGCCACACCCCACAACCCTGGGTTTTGACAACAGACAAGGTAAACAGAATTAGAAACAAAAGGTGGGTGTGGCGGGATGACCACACTTCTGGTAACTTGGAGGTGTGGCCTAATATGCCGATGAGCTATGCTGTCAGGGGTGTGGCCTAAAATGCTAATGAGTTTCTGCTGTTGGGTGGGGCCTGTTATGCTAATGAGTTCCTGCTGTGCTTTTTCTACCAAAAAAGCCCTGCGGGAGATTGATGGGCAAGACGTATCCTTGATTGTGGAATGCTGAGAGTATTTAACTGAGACCCGGCCAATTACGCTCCCCCCGTCTCCTCTCAGGCACGGAGCCGGCTGGTATGGACTGGTAACTTCCATTTCATCGTATCTGAAGAAGTCTGCCTGCACAGGAAAGCTGATACCTTGAATAAAACTCTGTTGGCCTTAAACACAACATGAGTTATTCATCCAACGCCTCCAACAGATGGAAACAGGAGACGTCGGTCCACGCCTCGGCCGCTCACCACGTTCCCTGCAAAAAGTGCATTAGCTCCCTTCTCTTTCTGCCTCGGGCATCGTTGGCTTCTGTCCAGCTCAGGGGTTGCCCGGAGGCAGCTTGGCCAGTCCCCTTGGCACACTGCTCACTCCCGCTCGCTCTCCTCCCCCAGGGTCATAAAATAGCAGCACACGGCCGGGAGGAAAGCAAACAACCCGCCCCGAGAGCCGGTGCCATCGTCTCCATGCCAACCCTGCCCGCTTCCCGGGGTGGCAGCGCGTGCCGGTTGCTGGAACAGAGCGGAATTCCTGGCAAACAAGAGGGGGCTGAATGACCCCAGCCCACTACGCCCTCTGGATCTGCAGCAGGAGGAGGGAATGCAGCCAGAGAGCTTAGGAAGGCAAAGGTGGAGGGAAGGCAGGGGAATAAAAATTAGATTTGCAGAAAAGGTTAGAGGGTTGGTTGACCTTCTCAACCCACCGGCACGGGACTCTCCCTCTGAGATGTGTACACTTGCCTGGCGCAGAAGAGGGGAGGGAGGTACGGCAATTCCCCGTATTTAATTGGCAAACCGTTGGCAGGGAGGGTGCCAATTATCCTTGTTTGCAAAGTAAGGCCAAGAGCCATGAATCGATCCTGGACGACTCTAGGGAGGGGCGGTGGCTCAGTGGCAGAGCCTCTGCTTGGCGTGCAGAAGATCGCAGGTTCAATCCCTGGCATCTCCAGTGAAAAGGACCAGGCAGGAGGTGATGGGAAAGACCTCAGCCTGAGACCCTGGAGAGCTGTAAAGATGGGCTGTGGCTCAGTGGAAGAGCCTCTGCTTGGCATGCGGAAGGTCCCAGGTTCAATCCCCGACATTGCCAACTAAAGGGACCAGGCAGGAGGTGATGGGAAAGACCTCTGCCTGAGACCATGGAGAGAAGAAGAAGAGTTTGGATTTATACCCCGCCCTTCACTGCCCAAAGGCGTCTCAGAGCAGCTGACAAACTCCCTTCCCTTCCCCTCCCCACAACAGACACCCTGTGAGGTAGAAGAAAAAGAAGAGATTGGATTTATACCCTGCCCTTCACTGCCCAAAGGCGTCTCAGAGCGGCTTACAAACTCCCCCTTCCCTTCCCCTCCCCACAACAGGCACCCTGTGAGGCAGGTGGGGCTGAGAGAATTTCTGACAGAAACTGTCCTTGAGAGGACAGCTGTGCCAGAGCTTGTGACTGACCCAAGGTCACATCAGCAGGTGCAAGTGGAGGAGTGGGGAATCAAACCTGGTTCTCCCAAATAAGAGTCCGTGCACTTAACCACTACACCAAACTGGCTGCAAAGAAGGGCCTTGGCTCAGTGGCAGAGCCTCCACTTGGCGTGCAGAAGGTCCCAGGTTCAATCCCCGGCATCTCCAGCTAAAAGGACCAGGCAGGAGGTGATGGGAAAGACCTCAGCCTGAGACCCTGGAGAGCTGCAAAGAAGGGCCGTGGCTCAGGGGCAGAGCCTCTGCTTGGCATGCAGAAGGTCCCAGGTTCAATCCCTGACATCTCCAGCTAAAAGGACCAGGCAGGAGGGATGGGAAAGACCTCAGCCTGAGACCCAGGAGAACCACAGCCACTCTGAGTTGAGGATACTGACTCTGATGGAACGATGGTCCGGTTTGGTGGAAGGCCGCCTCATGCACCTGAGTGACCCACGGAACCCACGGAAGGAGGAGGACTCGAACCCACGTGCCCATCGGCTCCTCTGCAGCCCGGGAAGTCACAAATGGTTCCATTGGATTTGTTGCGGCCACGGTCCTAACCTCAAGTAGCCCTCTTGAAGCGATGGTTGACCCATTGCGTGGACACGTGCGTCATAAGAACATAAGAACATAAGAGAAGCCAATGTTGAATCAGGCCAATGGCCCATCTAGTCCCAACAGTGGCCAGAAATACCAGGTGCCATCAGGAGGTCCAGCAGTGGGGCCAGGACACTAGAAGCCCCCCCACTGCTGCCCCCCCAGCACCAAGAATAGAGTGCATCACCTGCCCCAGACTGAGAGTTCCCATCTATACCTTGTGGCTAATAGCCACTGATGGACTTCTGCTCCAGATGCTCATCTAATTCCCTCTTGAAACTGTCCATGCTTGTAGCTGCCACCACCTCCTGTGGCAGTGAATTCCATGTGTTAATCACTCTTTGGGTGAAGAAGTATTTCCTTTTATCTGTTCTAACCCGACTGCTCAGCAATTTCATGGAGTGCCCGGGAGTTCTTGTCTTGTGAGAAAGGGAGAAAAGTGCTTCTTTCTCAACCTACTCAATCCCATTCATAATCTTATAAACCTCAATCATGCCATCATCCAGTCAACTCATTCTGGAATCCTGTGTGCAGGTCTGGTCCCTCTGTTTCCAAAGGGAGCCCCCCCTCATTCAGCCCCGACCCCTTGCCCAGCCGTCCTTAGTCCCTCTCTCTGTTTGCAGATGTTTACGTGGGATGGGGGAAGCCCCGGGAACTGAGGCATACCAGAAACCTCCACCGCCAAGAGGTGCAAACAGAGGCTTCCCTGTAACCAGGATCTCAAAGTCCTTGCGGATCGGCACCCTCCTGTGAAAGAGACACCCATCTGTGAAACTGACCCCCGCCGGCCACGGCCGAGTCGGAAGAGAAGACCGGCGCCCGTCCCGCCTCTGCCCTGCGAAGTCCTCATGCCTCTGGCATGTCTCGCAAGCACCTGCCAGGCTCGGGTTCCCCATCCTGCCCCCTCCGTCCTGTCGGCACAGCTGGGTCCGCGTCGGCCGGAGAGAGCTCTGAGCAATGTTCCCTCTAAGCTGTGGAGTCTTGTGAGCAAAAATTCTACTTTGTGAGCTACGGGCGTTCAAGTTGTGAGCCAGCGATTTGGCGACTGCATAAAGTAGTTTGCTCTGGAGCCCCATCCTTCCTGAGCGAAGACAGAAACGTGTGAGCCGGAGGCTGAGAAACTGTGAGCCGGCTCACACCGACTCAGCTTAGAGGGAACACTGGCTCTGAGTGTCGGTTTCGGAACTCCTTTGCAGACTAGGCCTGACACCCCTGATGTAACCAATCCTCCAAGAGCTTACAGTAGCCCCCCGTAAGAAGAGCCCTTTTCCCCCTATCAATACAGCCTGCAGGACAGATTTGGGGATTGCCAAGAAAGCTCAGCAACGGCGGCGGAAGGGCTCCCCTGATTCATCCGGCGTGTTCCGGGGCGACCTCTCCAGGCCGAGGAAGCCCAATCACATTCCCAACTAGGCCCAATCCCACAGAGATATTTCCAAATGGCGTGCTTGGGAATTTTGCAGCCCAGCTCTGAGGGGAGACGCAACAGCACAGAGAGCGGCGTTTTGTCCCCAGCCTGCGGAACTCCCCGACACTGCGAAATAATGCAGCCCGGGCCTCGGTGTTTATCAGAAGCAAACCAGGGGCGTTTTATGTATTCTACTTATTGAAAATATTTTCAGGCCGCCTTTCCGCCCACCGCTTTGGGTTGTCCGAAACAGACACAGGGGAGGGGGAGAGACATCTTACTTCAGCTAACATGTCCCCCAAACCTGCGTTTTTAGAAGAATACAGGAAGGGCCCTGCTGGATCAGACGGAAGGCCCATCGAGTCCAGCAACAGCATCCCCCTATACCCTGGTCTCCCCTCCAAAGAAGAAGGAGGAGGAGGAAGGAGAAGAGGAAGAACTGTAGGAGGAAGAAGAGGAAGAAGGAGGAGGAAGAAGAAGAGGAGGAAGAACAGGAAGAAGAACAGGAGGAGGAAGAAGAAAAGAAGAAGAAAAGGAGGAGGAGGAGGAGGAGAGGTGGAGGAGGGGGAAGGGGAAGAAGAAGAAGGAGGAGGAGGAGGAAGAGAAAGAACAATAGGAGGAAGAAGAGGAAGAAGAAGTAGTAGTAGGAGGAAGAACAGGAGGAGGAAGATGAAAAAGAAGAAGAGGAGGAGGAGGAAGGGGAAGAAGAAGGAGGAGGAAGAGGAGGAGGAGGAAGAGGAAGAACAGTAGCAAGAAGAAGAGGAAAAAGAAGTGGGAGGAGGAAGAAGAAAAGGAGGAAGAACAGGAAGAAGAACAGGAGGAGGAGGAAGGGGAAGAAGGAGGAGGAAGAGGAGGAGGAAGAAGAGGAAGAACAGTAGGAAGAAGAAGAAGAGGAAAAAGAAGTAGGAGGAGGAAGAAGAAGAGGAGGAAGAACAGGAAGAAGATCAGGAGGAGGAGGAAGAAGAAGAGGAAGAGGAGGAGGAGGAGGAGGAAGAAGAAGAAGAAGAAGAAGAAGAAGAAGAAGAAGAAGAAGAAGAAGAAGAAGAAGAAGAAATTGGCTTTATACCCCGCCCTTCACTCAGAGTCTCAGAGCAGCTTACAATCTCCTTCCATTCCCCTCCCCACAACATTGGTGCGGGTGGGGCCGAGAGAGCTCTGGGAGAACTGTGACTGGCCCAATGTCACCCAGCTGGTTGCATGTGGAAGAGTGGGGGAATCAAACCCGGTTCTCCCAGATTAGAGTCCACCGCTGTGAGGCAAGTTAGGCTAAGGGCGTGTGACAGGCTCAAGGTCACTCAGCGAGCTTCCATGGCAGAGGATTCGGCGATTCGAACCCGAATCTCCTACATCCTAGTCGGACGCTCTAACCACTGACCCCCGCTGGCTCTCATGAGGAGGAGCCGGCGAAAGCACCGCCCTGGCCTCCACAAACCTGTCCACGCCCCTTTTCAAGCCTCCCAAGCTGGCGGCCGCCACCATACCCTGTGGCAGGGAGTTCCACAAGCTCACTGTATGCTGTGGGGAAGAAGCGCTTCCTTGCGTGTGTCCGACTCCTGAATATCTCTCCCTTCGGCTCCAATGGTCGCTGAGTGCTTCCTGCACCTGTTGATTCTCTTCTGCGAACACCCCCCCCCCATCGCTCCCAGCATGGGACTTTTGCTTCTGATCTTGGAGCCTGGCTGGGGGGGGGCGAAGCAGCGGCTTCAAAAGAATTCCCAGGGCCGAGGCCTCCGGGACGGAAAGGGTTAACCCTCCCTTCCTCATTCCCCCCTCCCCATCTCCTTTCCCGGCATTAACATTTCAAGGCTAATAACTGCTGGCTCATAATGCGTGTTCCACCCCGAGGCGCTCATATATTTCATTTAACTCGATCCGTCGCTGGATGTTCCGTCGTGTGTTTCTGATATTATTGCCAGCCGTTCCCCAAGCGTCCGGGTCGGGGCAGGCGGGCTGCCGGGGCCTCCCCACTTCACCGGATGAGTGAGGTGACTTCCAGGCACTGTTCCAGGGGGGCGAGAAGAAGTTCATCAGGTCGAAAGCCCCTGGCCGAATGTCACCCTCCTTCCAGAGAATTCACACAAGCATCGAAGAGAGCGTAAGAGAAGCCGGTGTTGGGTCAGGCCAGTGGCCCATCCAGTCCAACACTCTGTCACACAGTGGCCAAAAATGCCAGGTGCCATCAGAAGGTCCAGCAGTGGGGCCAGGACAGAAGAAGAAGAAGAAGAAGAAGAAGAAGAAGAAGAAGAAGAAGAAGAAGAAGAAGAGGAGGAGGAGGAGGAGGAGGAGGAGGAGGAAGAGGAAGAGGAAGAGGAAGAGGAAGAGGAAGAGGAAGAGGAGGAGATTGGATTTATACCCCACCCTTCACTCAGAATCTCAGAGCGGCTTACAGTCTCCTTTCCCCTCCCCTCCCCACAACAGACACCCTGTGAGGTAGGTGGGGCTGAGAGAGCTCTTTCCAGAACTGCTCTTGAGAGAACAGCTCTGAGAGAACTTGTGACTGACCCAAGGTCATCCGGCAGCTGCAAGTGGAGGAGTGGGGAATCAAACCCAGTTCTCCCAGATTAGAGTCTGCACACTTCTCCCACTCTAGAAGCCCTCCCACTGTTGCACCCCCCAAAGCACCAAGAATACAGAGCATCACCTGCCCCAGACTGAGAGTTCCTGTCTATACCTTGTGGCTAATAGCCACGGATGGACCTCTGCTCCATATGCTTATCCAATCCCCTCTTGAAGCCATCCATGCTCGTAGCTGCCACCACCTCCTGTGGCAGTGAATTCCACGTTTTAATCACCTTTTGGGTGAAGAAGGACTTCCTTCTATCTGTTCTCACCTGATTTCTCTGCAATTTCATGGCGTGACCACAACTTCTTGTCTTGTGAGAAAGGGAGGAAAGAACTTCTTCCTCGACCTGCTCTATCTTGTAAACCTCAATCACGTCACCCCCGAGAGAGTCCTACCTGCTGCAAAGGAAGAGGGTACTAGCCTGCTTTGATAAACAAGAGAGGATCGTATCCGGGAAGTGTGCAAACTTTGTTGTTCTCTCTCTGGAGTAGGAAGACAGCGAAGGAGAGGCGGGAACATCTCAGACCCGGAGCCAAACCTAGGTCTTTTTGCAAAATTCCCTGGGAGAGGAGTGGAGATGAGGCCTCGGCTCCGGATCGGAGGTCTGGCTAACATGCCTGCAGCGTTTCCCTGTCTCGGAGAGTAAATATTTCAGGAGCGAAGGACATGTTTAAAGGTGTAAGGAAATCTGCAGCAGGCAGGAGTAACTGGGGTAAAGGAGAACTGTCGGAGCCGGTCTAGTCAAACAGCGGCAGACGTGCCGGCCCTAACAGGAGAGAGAGAGAAGAAACTGAAGTCTGCTCGCCCCGTCCCTGTTCTAGTTTTCACTCGACTCTTCTGCAAGCCAGCATGTGTAGTGGGGTCAGGGAGTTGGACTATGATCCTGGCTTCAGATCTCCGTTCTGCCAGGGATGCACGCTGGGTGACCTTGAGCCGGTCACACCCTCTCGACCTAGCCTACCTCGCTGGGTTGTTATAAGGATAACATGGAGGAGAGAAGAATGATATGAGGTGACATGATCACCATCTTCAAGTCCTTGAAGGGCTGTCATCTAGAGGATGGGGCAGAGTTGTTTTCTGTTACCCCAGAAGGTCGGACACCAGAACCAGTGGGCTGAAATTAAATCCGAAGAGTTTTCGGCTAAACGTTAGGAAGAACTTCCGGACAGTCAGAGCGATTCCTCAGTGGAACAGGCTTCCTAGGGAGGTGGTGGGCTCTCCTTCTTGGGAGGTCTTCAAACAGAGGCTAGATGGCCAACTGACAGCCGTGCAGATTCTGTGAACTTGGGCAGATCACGAGAGGGAGGGCAGGAAGGTTTGCTCCATGCTTAGTTCTCGTGGCCCTTTCTTACATGCCCAGGGAAATGCTGATGGCCATAGGGTGGCTCAAGTGGTTAAGACGTTGAACTGCGGATGGAAGGTCGGTAGTTCAGCAGTTCGAGACCCGGGTGCCGCGTGGCGGAGTGAGCTCCCCTCTCCGGCCCCAGCTCTTGCCAGCCTAGCAGTTCGAAAGCAAGAAATTGCAAGTAGATAAATAGGTTACCGCTTTGGTGGGAAGGTAGCAGCGTTCCGTGCACCTCGGCGTCTAGTCATGCCAGCCACATGACCCTGGAAATGTCTTCGGACAGTGCTGGCTCTTCAGCTTGGAAATGGAGATGAGCACCGCATCCCGAGAGTCAGATTCGACTGGCTTTTGAGCGAGGGAAACTTTTACCTTTACCCTTCACTTTGGGGTCAGGAAGCAATTTTCCTCCAGGCCAGTTTGGCTGGAGATCCTGGAGGATTTTCTTTTTTGTCATCTTCTGAGCATGGGAGTCATTGGGGGTGTGGAGGGGGAGACATTTGTGAATTTCCTGCCTTGTGCCGGGGGTTGGGCTAGATGACCCTGGAGGTCCCCCTTCCAACTCTATGACTTCACGATTCTGTGATCTAAGCCGCTTTGGGTCCCCAGCAGGGAGAGAGGCGGGATACACATAAAGGAAAATAAAACTTAAAAAGGGAAATCAAATAAAGTAAAACAAAAAGCAAAACAAAAACAAGAAGTAAAACAAAGCAAACAAAAGCTGCTTTTGAGTGCTGCCTGCTTTGGGGTAGGGCGGGATATAGACTGGAACATAAATAAATAAAAATAAACAAACACACTCTGTGAAACGCAAAAAGCTTTTGCGTCCCCACCCGGAACCGTGTGGGTTCGGACAAATCACTCCCCCCGGTTTTCAGCTCTTGCAACAAGCAACCGAGGCCCGCAGGTTCTGCATAGAAGACTGCAGAGCGCAGCTTGCCAAAGCGCTGGAAGTGGAACCCGGACCTTACCACGAGGCGTCCATTCTGCCAGGCTCGGGGGCACCAGATTGGCCTTGGCCCCGGCTGTGTCAAAGAGAGATCTCGGAGGCCGACGCTTGTCCCTAGAGGTGAGCCGGGGAGTCCAAACAACCCCGGCGCCAGCTGTGGCGACTGGCATGGGCCCCTCGCCTCTGCCCTGGGTGCTGCCACCAGCTGCCAGCACTGCAGGGGGCTGGAATGGGAGCACTTGTGCCCATCGTTCCCACTGCTAGCCGGGTACAAGCAGAACAACTCCGTGGCACTGCCAGCGTAGCCAAGGCTCAGCTGTTCTCAGTCGCTGGCAGCACACCAGCAAACTTTCCCGGTGAGTTCGATGGCCAGACCGCTGCTGATTTATAGCCCCCCCCCCGGAGCTGGAGGGAGAAGAATGGGGGGGGGTGGAGGCCCCCGCAATCCCATTCCCCAAATCCCCAGCGTACCTCATCGACACTCCCTCTACAGTGACAGATGAGCCATTAAGGGGGCACCACAAAGTTGGGGAAAGGGTGGGAAAAATGTAGAAAAATGCCTTTCAGGTCATGAATATTGGAACTTTGATACACTTGATTTGTGAAATATTAAAGTAGGTGTCGTATTGTATTTCTGCAGAACTTCACGTCGCCAAAGCTTGGCTTAGTTCGTACAGCATATTGTGTGATCATATGAATGAATTTTTGTATTGCAGCATCCTGCATTCTATCTCTGGCCAGACAACTAAAATGGACGGGGTCCGTGTGGAAAGGGGGGGCACCAAGATTGTTCAGTGCCTAGGGCACCAGGGAGCCTGAAGGGCAACTAGAATGATAAAAGGGTTGGAACACCTTCCCTATGAAGAAAGGTTAAAAGGCTTGGGGCTCTTTAGCTTGGAGAAACGACGGCTGAAGGGTGACACGATCGAGGTTTGTAAGATTATGAATGGGACTGAGCAGGTTGAGAAAGAAGTCCTTTTCTCCCTTTCTCACAATACAAGAACTCAGTGGGCACTCCCATGAAATTGCTGAGCAGTCGGGTTAGAACAGATAAAAGGAAGTCCTTCTTCACCCAAAGAGTGATTCACACATGGAATTCACTGCCACAGGAGGTGGTGGCAGCTACAAGCATGGACAGGTTCAAGAGGGAATTAGATGAACATCTGGAGCAGAGGTCCATCAGTGCCTATTAGCCACAAGGTATAGATAGGAACAAGGAGCTGCGGTGGCTCAAGTGGTTAAGACGCTGAACTGCAGGCTGTGGAAGGTCAGTAGTTCAGCAGTTCAAGACCTGAGAGTGCCGCATGACGGAGTGAGCTCCTGTCTCTAGTTCCAGCTCCTGCCAACCTAGCAGTTCGAAAGCAAGAAATTGCAAGTAGATAAATAGGTACTGCTTTGGTGGGAAGGTAACAGTGTTCCGTGCACCTTGGTGTTTAGTCATGCCGGCCACATGACCACGGAAACGTCTTCAGACAGCGCTGGCTCTTCGGCTTTGAAACGGAGATGAGCACCGCAACCCTAGAGTCTAATTCGACTGGATTAGGAGCAAGGGAACCTTTACCTTTACTTTATAGACAGGAACTCTCAGTCTGGGGCAGGTGATGCTCTGTATTCTTGGTGCTGGGGGGGCAGCAGTGGGAGGGCTTCTAGTGTCCTGGCCCCACTGCTGGACCTCCTGATGGCACCTGGTATTTTTGGCCACTGTGTGACCCAGAGTGTTGGACTAGATGGGCCATTGGCCTGATCCAACATTGGCTCCTCTTATGTTCTTATGTTATGTTCTTAATCCGCCCCTGTCCCTCTAAGCATTGTCTTGTGAGCAAAAGTCCTACTTTGGGAACTGCCGGCATTAAAGTTGTGAGCCGGCGATGCGGCTGCTGCGTCGGTTAGTCCGCTCGGCCCGTCCTTCCCGAGCTGAGACAAACCACGCGCGAGGCGGCAGAGGCTAGGAAAACTGTGCGCTAGCTCGCACTCGCTCAGCTTAGAGGGAACGCTGTACCCCCACCTCATCCCCAAGCGCTGGAGCAAGTCCAGACTCCGCACCCGCTCCGTCCCGGCCGGCAAGTTTCGGAGCGTGGGAGAGGACAGGCCCCTCTCTTTTGGTGTTCTGCCCAAGAAGACGCCTGCAATGCAGGGGAGAGAGGAGAGACTCCGCGCTCCCTGTGGGGAGGGCCGGCGGATGTCTCCAGACCCCGGGACGGGGAGGCAGCAAACCGCCCCGCCGGGAATGCGCCCACTTTGCAGCGGGAGCCAGAAGCCTCGGACGTGCCAAACTGGCATGTGAGCCCGAGCTCGAAATAGCGGTCTTTTAAAAGCCGGAGGACTCCCTGCAAGGAGACCAGAGAGAGAGAGACAGAAACAGAGAAAGAGAGAGAGAGAGAGACTGAGAGAGACAGAAAGAGAGAGGTGGAATTTGGAAAAGGAAGATGCCAGGGAGGATAAGAAGAAGGGAAGCCAGAGAGAGAGAGAGAGAGAGAGAGAGAGAGAGAGAGAGAGAGATGCCCACAAAGAGGGAAAGGGAGGGCAAAGACGCTGGGGAAAAGTTGCCAGGCGAAGAAAGGGAAAGACGGCAGGGAGAATTCTTGCTGGAGCTCCTCCGGGGAAAGTCAACTCGAGGAGGAGGAGGAGAGAGCGCGCGCGCGCAAATCCGGAGCGCACACCAAAGGGCGCACACATCTGGAGTAACCCCACACAAACGCACACAACAAAAGAGAGAGGGAGTGTCCTACCTGTAGGGTGTCCGAGCAGGGGGGCGCCTCGTCCGCCTTCAGGAAGACCTGCTGTCCCCGTCTGAAAGATTGAACGGCAGCAATGAGTATGTGGCAGAGAATCAGGACCATGCTCGGCTCCGGGCCGCCGCCG
This sequence comes from Gekko gecko, assembly GCA_029375565.1. Lineage (NCBI taxonomy): Eukaryota > Metazoa > Chordata > Lepidosauria > Squamata > Gekkonidae > Gekko > Gekko gecko. Next base: position 263,344,335 of record JAPDNY010000002.1, read on the forward strand.
CCGCCGCCGCCGCGCCTACTCCCTCCGTAATCCGGCGCTGGAGCAAGGCGAGCCTCCGCCAGCCAGCCAGCCTGCCTGCCTGCCTCCCGCCTCTCTGCCTGCGCTCTCCTCTCCTCTCCTCCCTCCCCTCCCGACGCCGCTGTCAGACACAAACCGGGCTTGTCAGCGGCACCTGCTCCCGAGAGCGGCCGGGCATCACTCCCTCCTTGACAGGGGTGGGGAGAGGAGACGGGGAACCGGGCAGCACTGCAGCCGGCGGAGGGTCAGTCCCGGGTCTTAAGAAGATCCCCTCGGGGGACAGGCTGCGGATCCCGCCTCGGTGCCAGAGCCAGGGAGCTGCCCACCAGCTGTTTGGAGAGGCTCAGTTCAGGAACAAGCCCGGACCTTTGCACCCACAGGGGAAGGCCTGCCCGGGGAAGGATCGTCAGCCTGAGCCTATAGAGCGGCGTGCGACTCGGAGACGGAGCAAGCCTGTGCCGTTTGTGTGGGTGCGTCCTCGACCTTTGCACACCCCCCCCTGACCCTTTGCACCCACAGAGGAAGGCCTGCCTAGGGAGGGATCGTCGGCCTGAGCCTATAGAGAGATGTGCGACTCGGAGACGGAGCAAGCCTGTGCCGTTTGTGTGGATGCGTCCTGGACCTTTGCACCCCCCTGGCCCTTTGCACCCACAGAGGAAGGCCTGCCTAGGAAGGGATCGTCGGCCTGAGCCTATAAAGCGACATGCGACTCGGAGACGGAGCAAGCCTGTGCCGTTTGTGTGGATGCGTCCTGGACCTTTGCACCCCCCCTGGCCCTTTGCACCCACAGGGGAAGGCCTGCCTAGGAAGGGATTGTCTGTCTGAGCCTATAGAGCGACGTGCGTCTCGGAGACGGAGCAAGCCTGTGCCGTTTGTGTGGATGCGTCCTGGACCTTTGCACCCCCCCCCCCGGCCCTTTGCACCCACAGAGGAAGGCCTGCCTAGGAAGGGATCGTCGGCCTGAGCCACGTGCGACTCGGAGACGGAGCAAGCCTGTGCCGTTTGTGTGGGTGCGTCCTTGACCTTTGCAGCCCTCCTGGTCCTTTGCACCCACAGAGGAAGGCCTGCCCGGGGAGGGATTGTCGGCCTGAGCCTATAGAGCGATGTGCGATTCAGAGACGGAGCAAGCCTGTGCGATTTGTGTCGCTGCATCCCAAGAACAGTCAGACAAGAGCTCTCTTCCTTTCGGGGAAGGGCGAAAGATTGAGAACACTTGGGACAGAGGAGGGTTTCCGCACCGTCTCCAAGAATACGGCAGCCAGCAAAACGCACAAGGCGGTAAGTGCGGGGTGGACAGAGCCAGGTTTTTCTCGGGGTGGGGCCTGCGGAACTCACTGCCACAAGGCAGGCAGTTATGCACTGAGTTTGGGCCAGTCACCTGGACCTTTGCACCCACCTGGACCTTTGCACCCACAGAGGAAGGCCTGCCCAGGGAAGGATCGTCGACCTGAGCCTATAGAGAGACGTGCAACTCGGGGACAGAGCAAGCCTTTGCGATTTGTGTGGCTGCATCCTGAGAAGAGTCAGACAAGAGCAACTCATATGATCCCGTAGTTGGAGCGCTCTTCCTCTCGGGGAAAGGAGAAAGATCTAGAACACTTGGGACAAAGGAAGGTTTCCGCACCTTCTCCAAGAATACGGCAGCCAGCAAAACACACAAGGCGGTAAGCACGGGGTGGACAGAGCCAGGTTTTTCTCGGGGTGGGGGCCTGCGGGACTCACTGCCACAAGGCAGGCACGTAGGCCTGCACTGAGCCA
>JAPDNY010000002.1:263971884-263983912 GCA_029375565.1 Gekko gecko
TTCTGGTCACCACACCTCAAAAAGTATATTATAGCATTGGAAAAAGTGCAGGAAAGGGCAACTAGAATGATAAAAGAGTTGGAACACTTTCCCCATGAAGAAAGCTTGAGGCGCTTGGGGCCTTTTAGCTTGGAGAAACGGCGGCGGAGGGGCGACATGATCGAGGTTTGTCAGATTATGCATGGGATGGAGCAGGTCGAGAAAGAAGCACTTTTCTCCTTTTCTCACAATATAAGAACTCGTGGGCACTCCATGAAATTGCTGAGCAGTCGGGTTAGAACGGATCAAAGGACGTCCTTCTTCACCCAAAGAGTGATTCACGCATGGAACTCACTGCCACAGGAGGTGGCAGCGGCTACAAGCATGGACGGCTGCAAGAGAGAATTGGATAAGCATACAGAGCAGAGGTCCATGGGTGGCTATTAGCCACAAGGTGTGGATAGGGACTCTGGGCAAGTGATGCTCTGTATTCTTGGTGCTTGGGGGGGCAACAGTGGGAGAGTGTCTAATGTCCTGGCCCCAATGTTGGACCTCCTGATGGCACCCGTGTGACAGAGTGTTGGACTAGATGGGCCATTGGCCCGATCCAACATTGGCTTCTCTTATGTTCTTGCGTTCTTAAAAACCTTACGGGGTCGTTGTAAATCAGCTGTTTCCTTGAAGGTGCCGTCCACCCACCACTAGGAATCAGATCTAACGAAAGAAAAATCCGATTTAGAATAGCGGCAGTTGGCGATAACCCAGTTTGCTTAGTTTTGCGAGCTAGTTAGCTGTAATTGCTGAGGAATCCAAAGTCCTGGTTGGGCCCTTGGGAGACAGTGTCAGACTTGGCTGATGAAGCTTTAATTCAGGCGGTTTCGCGCCTGGGTCTCCCTTTGAAGTTCTTTTGCCGGAGAAGGGGAACTCTGAGATCAAGAACGGCTCGTCCTGGGAGACCAAGACGTTCTCCCGCTGGCTTCTTAATGTCAAGTTTGCGCCGTTTGTTCTTTTTCGCAGGGACCGAAAGAGGAGAAGGTCTTTTAAAAACGAGAAAAAGATGATAGTTTATATCACGTCTGAAGTAGTGGCTGAGCCCAAGATGGCATCTCTGAGGTTATTCAGTCCTGGAATATTATTGCCAGATATGGCGGGGAGGGGGGAGAATTTTGGTATATTCTCAGCCACACTGTCTTTGGCAATGAAGGCTTTATTGAGATATAAACAAGGTCCAGTCCTTAACGGTGCTGTGCCAGTTCGAAAGGTTTTGGCGGGTACATGCAAAGATACAGGTAATTCAAATGTAACCCCTCCTAAGCATACATCAGTCACCCTGCCTAGCTCTAGTGCAGGCCTGTAGCCAGGATTTTTAGATTTGGGGGCCTTTAAATAAGTTGGGGGGCACCCGAACAGACCCCAAGGGAGCGCCACAAAATAAAAAATTGGAAGTTGGGGGGCTGGGCTGGATGAAAAGTCGGGGGGCCCTTGGCAGTATGTTGGGATGCCCGGCCCCGGGATGCCCGGCCCGGGATGCCCGGCCCCGGGATGCCCGGCCCCGGGATGCCCGGCCCCGGGATGCTCCGGCCCCGGGATGCCCGGCCCCCGGGGATGCCCCGCCCGGGATGCCCCGCCCCGGGATGCCCCGCCCCGGGATGCCCCAGCGTCTCTAACTCCCCTCTCACATGGGAAATACACGATTCCATTATCTACTAAGCAAGCTGGCACCAGAAGATTCAAGGACGTTTTCCTCTGTGAACTAGAGAAAGGCTTTTCTTAAGAGTTACGCTTCTATGCTAGTGAAGTCACACACTCCACACTCACACCCCTCCTAAGGAATTCTCCTCCCCCCAGCGTCCACGGCAAACAGAGTAAAGCAAAGCGAAGCAAGGCCCCGCTGTTGTTAGTAAGTAGCTGTTAGAGGTTCAAGGGCTGTCTGTAAGCGAGGAAAACCTTCCCGCCCGAGGTCTGTCAGCGAAAGATGACTGTCTAGGACAGGAGTCCTCAATGTGGTGCCCATGGCCTACGGGCACCTTCGTTGGTGCCTGCCAAGTCTTATTAGAAAGGGCCATGGGGCAGGGCCGTGTGGGGCTTTTCCTTAAGAAGACTTCCTCGTTCAGGGGTGTCGAACGCACTGGAAATGTGTTATTTGAAGTTAAAACATCTTCAGTTGTGTTTGCGTCCTTTATAAAGTTTCTATCTCCGCTCCCCGGCATTACATTTTATGGCACACACAGCCCGGCCCGACAAGGTCTCGTTTATATTGGATCCAGCCCCCGTAACAAACGAGTTCCGACATCCCTGTCCTAGTGGCTATTGGAGAACTGATTGGCTGTGCGGATCTTTTAGAAAGTTTTTATAGCAGCTGCCACCACGGCACAGGGGTCCTTACTGCATGGCTGAAGGTAAGCTGCAGCAGCCGTTTTGTGGCTAGCTTCGCCCCCGAAGCGGCCTTTTTGTGGCTGCGCCCACCACGTTGTGTCAATATTTTAAAGGTGCCCTCAACTCATAAAGATTAAGGGTCCCTGGTCTGGGGCAAGTTGTTGATCGTAGGTGATGCATTGGCTGGTTCAGTTTGGGAGCCGTCGGTGGCAACCTGTGGTGTTCACTTACTCCAAGACCAATGTTCCCTCTAAGCTGTGGAGTCTTGTGAGCGAAAATTCTGCTTTGTGAGATACTGGCATTCAAGTTGTGAGTGAGTGATTGGGCCACTGCATAAATTAGTTTGCTCTGGAGCCAGCCCTCCTTCCTGAGCGAAGACGAAAAGGTGTGAGCCGGAGGCTAAAAAACTGTGAGTTGGCTCACACTAACTCCGCTTAGAGGGAACGCTGTCCAAGACAGACTCTGGCCTCGTCGATCTTGTAATCCCAAGACTTCCTGATATAAATCCTTTGGGTTGGAGTCCCTCTCCAAGGAGACAGAACAGATGTGCTCTAACATGACATTTGGCTGTTTGCAGAAACCAGTTTCAACGTGGGATTTATTTCCATGGTTATAGGGACGGCTCTCTCTCTTTTTAAAAAAAAAACAACTTTTATTAGGATACACAATATTTCACAACTTGGTCCACATCATAAATCTCATATCCTTTTTCTCAAAAACTCCTCTTTCCCCCTAATGGCTCCCAGCATTGCTTCCACCATTCAAACATCATATAATGCCAGTTAAATCCTTGTTAACCTACTAAGTCTACACGTAACATCCACATAGATATTAGTAACTACTATAAACACCCATTAACTGTAACAATTGTTGCCCCATTAGTAGTTACCCAAACTGAAAACACTGTCCTTCATTTCCCGGTACTTCTGTATATATTCTCCGAAATCGCTCCAGTCTGCCAAAAAGGTTTCTTCGTCTATGTTATTAAGTTTTCTTGTCCATTTGTCCATTTCTGCCATAGATAGCAATTTTCTCAGCCAATCCCATAAGTCAGGAATCTTTTCATTTTTCCAATTTTGAGCATAAATCATTTTAGCAGTCGTTACCATATACCCTATCAATGTTCTTTTACTCATACTTATTTCTTCTAACTTGAGACCTGAAAGAAACAGTTCAGGTTCTTTCTTAAAAGTACATTTCAAAATTTAGGGACGGCTCTTTCTCTAGAGCCTGGATCTGGATGGCTTAGGATAGACTGGTGTCATCAGCTCTCGAAAGCTAAGCAGGGTTCAGCCGTGGTTAGTACTTGGATGGGAGACCACCAAGGAAGTCCAGGGTTTTTATGCAGTGGCAAACCACCTCTGTTCCTCTCTTGCTTTGAAAACCCTATGGGGTGACCATAAGTCAGCTGTCACCAGACAGGGCTTTGCAGCACCTTTCTCTAGACTGGTGTGTGGAAGACACGGGAAATCTCTCACCGCAGGGGCAGCGGGTTAAAGATATGTCTCCAATGCTGAAAATGCTTGGCGCCACAATGAAAATTTCTAGGAGCCGGGGCGACCTGGCGCCTGGGATTTCTCAAACCCCGGTTTGCAGTCCCTGAATTCAAACCGAGCGTGCCCAAGTGCTTCCTTACTCCATTGGAACTGTGTTTTCCTGTGTTGGTCACTTAGGTTTCTTTTGTCTGGACTTCGTCCCTCGTTTTTTAAAGACTCTTGTTTCCCGGGCGACTCTAAGAAGCTTCCCTGTTCCATCTTGCGAAGCCTGTCGGGCATTGGTTGCCTTGTTCTCGTAGGGGGTTCGAGACGCCTCTCCTATCTCGACAAGAGGCTTTGTGTCTGCTTGTACTGTAATGAACCGCGCTTTGTTTCCTCCCCGAAACGCGCTTTGCTGCCTGGAATGCCTCCATTTGACAGACAGTATAGCAATAAAATTGAATTAAAGAAATTAAAAGGACAAATTGGCCTAAATTCATCTCAGGCCTCAAACTTTCCATTACCACCCTGAATTTCCCCCTCCCACAAGTTTCATAGAAAAAGATATGACATTTCTGTTTAGCAAAAAAACTGTTATTGAATGTGGTTGGAAGGGAGCTTGTGGTTAAGCTTCAAAGGTGCCCAGGTGCAAAAGATGCTTAGATCTTAAAGCTAGCTTGTAATGCAAAATAAGAGATGGTGCTTCCGGAATGAAATGTTCTCTTCAACAGGAAGAAAGAAATGGTGTAGGGGAAAGTTTCCATTGTCCAGCTTCTGACGCGCACATTGTAAGGTATATTAGGGAACTAAATGCATCTGTAAAAGGGTCAGCCCTGTTGCTTATTAAAGCTGGCTGGCCTAGCGCTATATCCTCCTCTGATTGACTTGGTGTGGTTTCACTGACTGGATGAAGGCTCTCCTCTCCCCGCTACATTTCCTGGTGCATTGGCCGGGAAAATGGAGAGCTGACTCTGGCAACGAGACCGGGTTATTGCCCTCTTGAGCCACGGGCCGTCGGAGAGCCGGGCAGCCCGTGACTGATTTCCGACAGGCGCCACTTCCCTCTTTGGAAGGTCGGTCTTCTCTCCGTTCTGTTGTGACTCTCTGCCGGTGCCGCTCGCTTTGAAGAACCCAGGTCTGAGAGGACGAGCCCAGGGACGACTCGAGTCGACGGACAGGTCAGTATAGTCAGTCTGAGGTATCTGAGGTATCCCCTTCCAGTTGAGAAGGGGGAAAAGGGAGCTTGATCACCTCTCTTATCAGTGGAATCTGGGTTAGCTTTCTGACAGGCAGGTCAGGGAAGCAGTGACTTCTCTGTGATCAGGGTGGAATACATGTTGAAGTGTATGATTGATGTGTGCTTGTGAAAGGCAGAGTCCTACGGGACAAAACCAAACTGAGAGTTGTCTTCTGATACGTGCGTTTCCGATCAGCGCGAGCTCGAATCGGCCACTTAAAGAAGGAAGCATCTGTGGTCAAGGAATCCCTTTTGTGTCTTAAGAGTGGCAGACCCCTCACTGCACTCTCCGTTTCCTAACCCTTTGTACACCCAGCTGTCTGTCTTTGTTTGTCTTCATGGGGGGAGTCAGGCAAAGCCCATCACGCCCTTAGAATACATGCTGCGAAATTTCAAAGATATTTTTACTGGAGATTATGGAGGAGATGTGCCCCTCAGCCCTGGCCGCTTACAAACTTTCTGCACAATAGACTGGCCAGCCTTTGATGTCGGATGGCCCCCAGAGGGGTCCATGAATCAGGAATTAATTAAAAGAGTTTTTGCAGCAGTTACAGACCCAAGCTGTGACCATCCAGATCAATTCCCCTACATTGACTTATGGGATGAGTGGGTCAGGTTCCATCCATTCTTAGAAAAGAAATTCCCTGCGACCCGGCGGCTTCGCTCCCGTATTCCACGGGTTTGTCTTGCTACCACCACAAGCCAGCCAGCTAGGTCTCCTGTTGGGGCCCCTCAAGTTCGAGTTCAAACAGATCAGGAAGAAGACTGGCCACCCCCCTACTCTGCAGGACCAGCCAGAACCCCTGACAGAACCCCTCCACCCAGCCCACCTGAGACCCGAGCCATGGCCCGTGCCCGTGAGGAAGAGGGAAGAAAGAGGAGGGAAGAAAATAGGTTGAGAGAGGTGAACCTTCTACGTTCTGATGAGAATCTGGTAGACATCCCCTCCAATGAACAGGGCTCAGGGGGAGCCTGGAAAAAGAAGGACAGAGCTGAAAAAAAGTCCTGCGACCCTCCAGTAGACCCCGAACAGATATACCCCGACTTAAGGGAATTGTTCCTAGGAAGAGAGAGTGAGGAACCTTCAGCCCCACCCTTAACCCCCTCAGTCCATCCGAAACATGATACCTGTACAGGCCTCTGGACACAAGGCAGTTCTGGACAGGTTGAGCAATCCACAGCTCTGAAACCATCTGACAGGACATCCCCAACTCCTATGGTGTGTCCCTTGAGGCAAACCCCTGCAGGGGCAGCAGGCAATATGGTCTATGTTTATAGTCCCTTCAGCACAGTAGACCTTTGTAATTGGAAGACTCAGACCGTGCCTTATAGTGAAGACCCAAAGCCTATGACTGATCTGTTTACCACCATAATGATCACTCATGCACCAACCTGGAGGGATTGCTCACAGCTGCTGTCTGCCTTGCTAACATCAGAAGAAAAACGGCAGGTACTGGCAGCCGCCAAACAATCCCTTGTGGCCAGGGTACCTGCGGGCCAAGTAGAAGCAACTTGGGTGGGAGAGAGGTTTCCCGAAGCAGACCCTATTGTGAGAAGGGGACAGTTGAACTCCTTATGCTATTAGATGAGTGTGGGTATAAAGCCTCCTGGAAGAAAGCTCAGCTGTGTCAGCAAACTGTCCGCTTTTTGGGCTTTGATATCTCACAAAGCCAGCATTCTTTAGGCCCAGAAAGAAAGGAAGCTGTGTGTCAGATCCCTGAGCCTTACACCCGCAAGGAACTTCGCGGATTTTTAGGGGCAGCAGGCTACTGTCGGCTGTGGATTCCAGGTTTTGCCCTCTTAGCCAAACCCCTATATGAAGCTACAAGAGGAGGGCCCAACGATCCCTTCCTGTGGGGTCCTGAACAGGAGATAGCATTTCAAACCTTGAAGCAGCGCCTCATCGAGGCACCAGCCTTAGGACTGCCCAATCCAGAAAAGCCTTTCTTTCTCTGCGTTGATGAAAAGGAGGGAGTGGCTCAGGGCGTCCTTATGCAGAAGCTTGGCCCCTACAAAAGACCTGTTGCTTATCTCAGCCAGGGCCTCGACACTGTAGAACAAGGTCTGCCCCCCTGCTTTCGAGCAGTAGCTGCCTGTTGTCACCTCATTGAATCAGCCAACAAATTCACTGGGGTGCACGCTCACTGTGTATGTATCTCACGGGGTCAGGACTATTTTAGAGGCAAGGGGCCATAAATATCTCACTGTTTCTCGGATGGCTCGTTATCAGGCCATCCTCCTTGAAAATCCTGGAGTAGCCCTAGCACCAGCAGTGACTGTTAACCCTGCCACCCTGCTTCCAGTACCTGAAGAGGCACCAGACCACGACTGCCTAGTTACAGTGGATCAGGTGTTTGCTTCGAGACTGGATCTCCAAGACCAGCCCTTACCCAGCCCAGAGATGACCCTTTACTGCGATGGCAGCAGTTTCCTAGATGATACAGGGCAACGCAGGGCTGGCTATGCTGTTGTTGATGATGAAAAGGTGGTGCAAGCAGAGCCCTTATGGGCAGGGACTTCAGCCCAGCTTGCAGAAATCATCGCTCTCACTGCTGCGCTAACATTGGCAAGAGGCCGAAGTGTCAACATATAGACTGACTCAATGTTTGCCTTTAAGTCTGCTCATGCTTATGGTATCCTCTGGCAAAACAGAGGCTTCATCACAGCTGCAGGCAAAGACATTAAGTATGGCCCTAACCTACGGTTATTAATGGAAGCTGTAAATCTCCCAGAAAAAGTAGCCATCATTCACTGCAGGGACCACCAGAAGATTGTAGACTCTGTATCTCGAGGAAATGCTCGGGCTGATAAGGCAGCAAAAGAAATAGCCCTTGAAGCATCAGGCCCCCCAGCGCAACACTCTGTCCTGTGTTTCCAACCCCTGTTGCAGCCTGGACCCCCAGGTGTTCACCAGAAGAAGAAGCCTGGTGTGACTTACAGGGAGCAGAAAAGAATAAGGAGGGGTGGTGGTGAATGCCTACAGGAAAATATTTATCCCAGCTGCCCTGGGACTAGCTATAATGCGACAACTCCATGAAAACACACATGCAGGAACCACAGCCATGGTCAAGGCAATAAACCATGGATCCACTGGTCCCATCTCAAGGTAGCTCACCCTAGGTGGACCTCCCAGCCTGGGTCTACGCCTACCTGTGTTAAAATCTCTCGTCTGCCTCCTGGGACAGCGCCGGCTAGCTCTGCTCCCTCTGGGTCCGTACCCCTGAGGGACACAGCCGAATAAGCCTGCTCGTGAACCTCTGCTAAAAGCCTACCGGAACGGCTTTTTCTACGCACAGGTGAAGAATTGATCTCCGTTGGAACCTCAGGTCTTGCATTTAGTAATTCCAGACGTTAACTAACCAACATACGGGCCAAAGAATGTGTTTCCTTCTGTTGCAATGTGTTTTTCTGTTCTATTAGGTCCATAGTCAGGCTTCCCCACCCCTCTCCCTGCTTGTACCCCATGCATTACTACCACCTATCGCCAGGGTCAAACCTCCCAAACCTTGATTTATCAAACTAGCTATGACTGTGCATCATCCACAATCACTCAGTGTCAGCATCAGTCCACCACATATAGTGTCTGTAATGAGAAGGGACACAGTACATGTTTTCGGCCCCAATCCCATGCTGTTCATGCCCATGTTAATGTTTATGCCAATTACAAAAAGGCAGGAATCCTCCCGCCCTATTTCTTGTGGCTTCTAATATAACAACCTCACTAAGGTTTACAATATATCTTGGAGGGAGGCCGAACGCCCTGACAAATGGATCCTGAGAAATAAGCTAGTCGGCTTTACCTGCTTTATACAACAAGGCCATCCTTTTCTTTTCAGAACCAGTGGGGATGTTAGAATGTGAAGGAGGGTGGATCTGTAATGGAACTAAACCCAAAACTTTTGTTGATTTTACTAACCCAGATAACACACAGATTCCACAATATGTGAACATGGGACACTTGCAGGTCCTCTGGGATGATCCATGCAATGCCTCACGGAAGTGGGTAGCCCCTGATTCACTATATTGGATCTGTGGCACAGCGGCCTATGCTACACTACCCCCAGGGTGGAGTGGAGCTTGTGTTTTGGGAACTATAAGACCCAGTTTCTTCCTTTTGCCCTTGGAAACTGGTGAACATCTGGGGGTCCCAGTGTATGATAAACTAGGCCGTGCAAAGCGCTCTCTGCGAATTCATACATGGTAAAATAATGAGTGGCCCCCAGAGCGTATTATTCAAGTGTATGGGCCTGCTACATGAGCTGCAGATGGCATGTATGGCTATAGGACCCTATATATATGCTGAACCGTCTTATCAGGCTGCAAGCGGTTCTAGAAATCATAACTAATGAAACTTCCCAAGCGTTGTCCTTGCTTGCCAAAACAAATACTCAAATACGCACCGCTATCTATCAGAATCGCTTGGCTTTAGATTTTCTCCTAGCATCAGAAGGAGGCGTCTGTGGAAAGTTTAATCTTACTAACTGTTAACTCTGTAATGATTCGTGACACTCCCAAGCTTCTGCATCTGGCTGCTAATCACAGAGAAAAACGGTTGTCTCATGCTCGGACCTTTTCACGTAGTACCTTATACAGGCCGGCTGAAAGTGACTATAACCCCTATATGACCATGAAAGGCAGAGATCCCTCAATATATAGTAGCCTTGGTCGACCAACCTCTCAATAAATAATCGAGGTGGTCGAAGAGGAGGGAATTATAGCAATAAAATTGAATTAAAGAAATTAAAAGGACAAATTGGCCTAAATTCATCTCAGGCCTCAAACTTTCCATTACCACCCTGAATTTCCCCCTCCCACAAGTTTCATAGAAAAAGATATGACATTTCTGTTTAGCAAAAAAACTGTTATTGAATGTGGTTGGAAGGGAGCTTGTGGTTAAGCTTCAAAGGTGCCCAGGTGCAAAAGATGCTTAGATCTTAAAGCTAGCTTGTAATGCAAAATAAGAGATGGTGCTTCCGAAATGAAATGTTCTCTTCAACAGGAAAAAAGAAATGGTGTAGGGGAAAGTTTCCATTGTCCAGCTTCTGACGCGCACATTGTAAGGTATATTAGGGAACTAAATGCATCTGTAAAAGGGTCAGCCCTGTTGCTTATTAAAGCTGGCTGGCCTAGCGCTATATCCTCCTCTGATTGACTTGGTGTGGTTTCACTGACTGGATGAAGGCTCTCCTCTCCCCGCTACAACAGCCCTTACCAAATTAATTTTATTTAATTATCTCCCCGGGCTAAGCTTGAATAAATTTGGACTTAAACTCCCCGTTCCTCTCTTCCCCCGAACGCAACAGAGTTTAATATCCTTGTTAAAATCTGATTAAAACCAAAATTGAGTTTTTTGAAGTCTGATTATCCCATGAAATGGAATTTTTAAACCTAATTACAAACGGATTTGCATACTTCCCCCCTCTCTTCCAGCCCCATTGAAAAGGAAGTTGAAATAAATTTATTAATGAAATCCTCTTCCACTGTCTCCTTGGGGCAGGATGGGATAGCAGGCAGCTGGGGGGGGTAAGAAGAGAGGGTGAAAAGTCACTCCCCCCTTTCAGTTTCCCCCCCATTTAATTTCCCCCTTCCAATCCAGCTACATCTTTGATTTCTTACTTTGCGTGTTTAGTTTTCTGGCTATATAATCACTCTGGGTAACTATAGAATTCCGGAGGGGAAGACTGCAGGCTTGAAAAGCTCTCATTGTTTGGATCTTTTTATGTTCGTAGAGAGGAATACACTGTAGTGGAAGGACTGCGTTGGCTTACAAGGAAAGGGAGCGTAGATGTTATTCAGTCGCACAGTCGAGTCCGACTCTTTGTGACCCCGTGGACCACATCACACCAGGCCCCCTGTCTTCCTCCATCCTCTCTAGTTTGCTCAATTTCACGTTTGTTGCATTGGTGACACTGTCTAACCGTCTCATCCTTTGCCGTCCCCTTCTTCTTCGACCTTCAGTCTTCCCCAGCATCAGGGTCTTCTCCGGGGAGTGCTCTCTTCTCATTTGGTGGCCAAAGTATTTGAGCTTCAGCTTCAGTTATCTGGCCTTTCCAGGAACAGTCAGGGTTGATTTCCTTTAGGATTGACTGATTCGATCTCCTTGCAGTCCAAGGGACTCTCAAGAGTCTTCTCCAGAGCGTAGAGTACCTGCCGTGAAAGTTACCAAGTTAGGTTTCACGCATCTGCTCTAACTAGGTGTGGAACTAGGGTTGCTAGGTCCCCCCCGGCCACTGGCAGTGTGCATGGGGGGTAGCGTCTCCAGATCCAGGTTGATTTGATCGTTGCGGCTGGCGTAACAGTGGACTGGATTACCGCCTTGGCAGTACCATGGTCGGACCACCACGCCCCGAGGGCCCGTCTGAAGGTTCCACCCCAACCCTGTTTAGGTGGCGAGTGTATTTTACCTTGCCCGCGGAGCCAAATGGACCCAGTACGGCTCCAGATGGCTCTCCGGGATCCGATGCCCCCTGGCGGCTCGTTGGATGAGCTAGTGGAGGACTGGCGTAGCCGGCTCTCGCTCTAGGCTCGATCCCTGGTCTACCCAGGAGTTGCGACTTATGAAGCGAGAGCTGAGACGGCTAGGGAGATGGTGGCGCGCCGCGCTTGAGACTAAGCTACAAGAGCATCTTATAGGACTTTGATGAGATCCTATGAGATGGCAGTCAAAGCCGCTAAGAGAGAGTTCTATGCGGCCACGATTGCGTCCGTGAGCTCACACCCAGCCCGGTTGTTTAGGACGATTCGGTCTTTAACGGTTCTGCCGCAGGGCAGACCAAACGCTAGGGCATTGGATGTTGGCTGCGAGGCATTTGCGAGCTCTTTCGCGGATAAAGACTTGACGCTCTGCCACGACCTCCCCTGCCACAGTTGAAACAGCGAGTGAACTTGAGGCTCCTTGCCAGTCTTCGATTTCGGCTTATTTCAGCCCGCTCGGCCTGGAGGAAGTTTTTTTTTTTAAATT
>JAPDNY010000002.1:263984012-264021512 GCA_029375565.1 Gekko gecko
ATACAGCCCTTGAGGCACCAAGGATATAACTCAATATATTGGATACGGAGAGGGGCCATAGCTCAGTGGTAGAGCCTCTGCCGGGCATGCAGAAAGTCACAGGTTCAATCCCTGGCATCTCCACATAAATAGGGCCATACAGAAGGGTGATGGGAAAGACCCAGCTTGAGACACTGAAGACCAACAGAGAGGGGCCATGGCCCAGTGGCAGAGCCTCTGCTTGGCATGCAGAAGGTCCCAGGTTCAGTCCCTGGCATCTCCAGTTAAAAGCACCAAGTAGGAGGTGATGGGAAAGGCCTTGTCCTGAGACCCTGGCTCAGTGGCAGAGCCTCTGCTTGGCATGCAGAAGGTCCCGGATTAAATCCCCAGCATCTCCAGTTAAAAAAGACCAGGCAGGAGATGATGAGAAAGACCTTGACCTGAGACTCTGGCTCAGTGGCAGAGCCTCTGCCAGGCATGCAGAAGGTCCCAGGTTCAATCCCTGGAATCTCCACTTAAATAGGGCCAGGCAGAAGGGTGATGGGAAAGACCTTGACCTGAGACCCTGGCTCAGTGGCAGAGCCTCTGCTTGGCATGCGGAAGGTCCCAGGTTCAATCCCCGGCATCTCCAGTTAAAAGGGCCAGGCAGGAGGTGATGAGAAAGACCTTGACCTGAGACCGTGGCTCAGTGGCAGAGCCTCTGCTTGGCATGCAGAAGGTCCCAGGTTCAATCCCCGGCATCTCCAGTTAAAAAGGCCAGGCAGGAGGTGATGAGAAAGACCTTGACCTGAGACCGTGGCTCAGTGGCAGAGCCTCTGCTTGGCATGCAGAAGGTCCCAGGTTCAATCCCCGGCATCTCCAGTTAAAAGGGCCAGGCAGGAGGTGATGAGAAAGACCTTGACCTGAGACCCTGGCTCAGTGGCAGAGCCTCTGCTTGGCATGCAGAAGGTCCCAGGTTCAATCCCCGGCATCTCCAGTGAAAAGGACCAGGCAGGAGGTGATGGGAAACACCTTGACCTGAGACCCTGGCTCAGTGGCAGAGCCCCTGCTTGGCATGCAGAAGGTCCCAGGTTCAATCCCCGGCATCTCCAGTTAAAAGGGCCAGGCAGGAGGTGATGAGAAAGACCTTGACCTGAGACCCTGGCTCAGTGGCAGAGCCTCTGCTTGGCATGCAGAAGGTCCCAGGTTCAGTCCCCGGCATCTCCAGTTAAAAAGGACCAGGCAGGAGGTGATGAGAAAGACCTTGACCTGAGACCCTGGCTCAGTGGCAGAGCCTCTGCTTGGCATGCAGAAGGTCCCAGGTTCAATCCCCGGCATCTCCAGTGAAAAGGGCCAGGCAGGAGGTGATGAGAAAGACCTTGACCTGAGACCCTGGCTCAGTGGCAGAGCCTCTGCTTGGCATGCAGAAGGTCCCAGGTTCAGTCCCCGGCATCTCCAGTTAAAAGGGCCAGGCAGGAGGTGATGAGAAAGACCTTGACCTGAGACCCTGGCTCAGTGGCAGAGCCTCTGCTTGGCATGCAGAAGGTCCCAGGTTCAATCCCCGGCATCTCCAGTGAAAAGGGCCAGGCAGGAGGTGATGAGAAAGACCTTGACCTGAGACCCTGGCTCAGTGGCAGAGCCTCTGCTTGGCATGCAGAAGGTCCCAGGTTCTGTCCCCGGCATCTCCAGTGAAAAGGGCCAGGCAGGAGGTGATGAGAAAGACCTTGACCTGAGACCCTGGCTCAGTGGCAGAGCCTCTGCTTGGCATGCAGAAGGTCCCAGGTTCAATCCCCGGCATCTCCAGTGAAAAGGGCCAGGCAGGAGGGGATGGGAAAGACCTTGACCTGAGACCCTGGCTCAGTGGCAGAGCCTCTGCTTGGCATGCAGAAGGTCCCAGGTTCAATCCCCGGCATCTCCAGTGAAAAGGACCAGGCAGGAGGTGATGGGGAAGGCCTCCTTCTGAGACCCTAGAGAGCAGCTGCCAGTCTGAGTAGGCAGTACGGACTTTAATGCGCCAGTGGTCTGATTCAGTATAAGGCAGCTTCACCTGTGTCAGGTGGGAACAGAGGCAATATTTGCAGAACTGCATTTGCATCCTGCAGAGGGGAAGTTGACGGTTTCTGGATTGTGGGTGTGAGTGAGCCCGTATCTACGTGTGTGTGTGTGCGTCCAAGTGACGGTCCACGTGTCCTGGTGCCTGCTCGCTTCTGGGCATCCTGGCCTTGGGAGGCAACCAGCCAGAGAACCCCCCTTGCAGGTCCGCCCTGCCTCCCCCTCCCTTTCCTCTTCCCTCTACCAGTTCCTGTCCTGGCAAGTTTGCCTTTGCGGACAGACCAGAAGTTCTGGTGCCGGTGCCAAGGAAACCCGTTCGCCTGCCCCATTTTGCAGTGGGTGCGAGGATCGATTTGGGAGTGATGCTGCCGGTGCCCTGACCTGGCTGTCCCAGGCATGCCCCATCTCGTCAGGTCTCAGAAGCTAAGTAGGATCAGCCCTGGTTAGTATTTGGAGAGGAGACCATCAAGGAAGTCCAGGGTTGCTACGCAGAGGCAGGTGTTGCTAAATATGCTGCCACCAGGGCCAGGGCCTTCTCAGTGGCAGCCCCTACCTGGTGGAATGAGCTCCCGGAGGAGATCAGGGCCCTGCAGGACCTTAGGCAGTTCCGCAGGGCCTGTAAGACGGAGCTCTTCCGCCAGGCTTTTGAGTAGGGGCTGCCGCCGTTACTGTACCACCACCGCCTTGACATCACGGGGCGTACTGGCCCTGGTATGCGATCACGATTATAGTGGGACAACCGTGCCCACTGGAGTACCGACGTTACGGGTTTTATGTTAGGGACTCGTTCACTCTGTAGACTGTGGTCACTATTGTTTTATAAGCCATGGATTATTTATGGTTCTAATGTGTATGTATGGCATTTGCCTCTATGTTTTACTGAGCTGCGGTGGCTCAAGTGGTTAAGACGCTGAACTGCAGGCTGTGGAAGGTCAGTGGTTCAGCAGTTAGAGACCCGAGAGTGCCGCATGACGGGGTGAGCTCCCGTCTCTAGTTCCAGCTCCTGCCAGTCTAGCAGTTCGAAAGCAAGAAATTGCAAGTAGATCAATAGGTACCACTTCGGTGGGAAGGTAACAGCGTCCCCTGCGCCGTGGTGTTTAGTCATGCCGGCCACATGACCACAGAAACGTGTTCGGACAGCGCTGGCTCTTCGGCTTTGAAACGGAGATGAGCATCGCAACCCTAGAGTCGGATTCAACTGGCTTTCGAGCAAGGGAACCTATACCTTTACGGCATTTGCCTCTATGTTTTACTGTTTTATATGGCATTTGCCTCTGCACCTCTCTTGCCTTGAACTGGACGACCCCAAGCTGGCCCGATCTTGTCAGCTGTTGGAAGCTAAGCCGGGACGGCCCTGGTCCATACTTGAATGGGCGACCAGCAGAGAAGTCCAGGGTCACTACGCAAAAGGCAGCCTCGGCGAACCACAGGCTGTTTGCCTCTTGCCTTGCAAACTCCACGGAGTCGCCATAGGTTGGCTGCAACCCGATGGCACTTTCAACCACTGCCCCAGAGGACGCAATGGCACCCTCTGCTTTTCCTGCTGCCTGTGGGCATCTTACATAATTGCACATGTGCAGGGACGGCTGCGAGGTGGTGCGTTCCCAACTGGGGCGTCCGCGTGTCTCACTGGAGCAGCGGAATGTAAAAGCGGAGCCCCTTGAAAGGGCGTCCCATTCCACATTCAGAGAGGGGACTCTGCCATTTTCCCGCTACCAGTTCTGGGGCGTGAGAACCGAGGAGACAAAGGGTGTCGACGCTGTGGGCATAAAGCAGGCCTCCGGCACAGCGTGTGGGCATCTGACATGGAGTAGAAAATCAGAAGTGATGTTTGAAGCCACATAGAAGAAACATCCGATGTCCGAGAGACGCGAACAGATACTGCGCACAGGGTTTTTTTGGAAAATATGCAAGTTTGCTTTTTTATTGATATTAATCAATGGTGTAGTGGTGAAGTGCACGGGCTCTAATCCGGGAGAGCCGACTTTGATTCCCCACTCCTCCACTTGCACCTGCTGGTGTGGCCTTGGGCCAGTCACAAGTTCTCTCAGAGCGGTTCTCTCGAGAGCAGTCCTCGAAAGAGCTCTCTGAGCCCCACCTACTTCTCAGGGTGTCTGTTGCGGGGAGGGGGAGGGAAAGGCATTTGTAAGCCACTCTGAGACTCCCTTGGGCAGCGAAGGGCGGGGTATAAATCCAGTCTCTTCCTCTTCTATTAAAAGGGACGGCCAAAAATAAAAACAAAAGGGGTAAAAAAACAGATATTGCTAATGATATTTATTTGCCGAATGATGTTTATTTGTTTGCTAATGATATTTAGTTGTCTAAGAGCAGGGCTATTTTTGTAGGAAAAGCCCAGCAGGAACTCATTAACATATTAGGCCACACCCCTGACACCACAGCTCATTAGCATATTAGGCCACACCCCCACGTTACCAGAAGTGTGGTCATCCAGCCACACCAACCTTTTGCTTCTTATTCTGTTTACCTTGTTTGTTGTCAAAACCCAGGGCTGTTGTTGTAGCAGGAACTCCTTTGCATGTTAGGCCACACACCCCTAATGTAGCCAGTCCTAATGCATTTCTGCTGTTGGGTGTGGCCTATTATGCTAATGAGTTCTTGCTAGGCGTGGCCAACTCAGGGGCCAGCCAGAACGCCGTTCCTGTGCGTTCCTGCCCCAAAATAGCCCTGTCTAAGAGAGACAACGCATTTGAAAATGTATTTAAAGGTGCTTTTCTTTCTCTGCTCCTGCCCCCCCCCACACACACACCTCATGCCCACCCAGGGAGGGGAACACTGGCCTCCCCTTCGCTTCTCCAGCCACCCTGCTGGGAGCCACACAATATGTGTGAAAGAGCCCCACGAGGCTCCCGAGCCACAGTCTGGCCACCCCTGCTGTAGACTGCAGTAGCCCTTTAAGGCTTCCACGGGCCACACGTATCGGCCGTGTTCCCTCTAAGCTGTGTTAGTGTGAGCTAGCTCAGTTTTTTAGCCTCCGGCTCACACATTTTTGTCTTAGCTCGGGGAAGAATATGGCTCCAGAGCAGACTAATTTATGCAGCAGCCCAATCACTCGCTCACAACTTTAATGCCAGCAGCTCACAAAGTAGAATTTTGGCTCGCAAGACTCCACAGCTTAGAGGGAGCATTGCGTATCGGTCCTTGAATTAGTCTCTAAGGGGGAAACCCTGGTTACCCCTCCAGCTCTTGATTGGGATTTTTTGGTTTGTCTCCTACGAAGACTCTGTGCAAGAGGTGTGCCGTGAGTGAAATATTCGGGCTACCGTGACAATCTCGTTTCCCCTCCCTTCTCCCCGAAGTTTCGGTGAGGGACGTAGCCACGAACCGGCCAGATTTGAGCCTGGTAGCACCCCAGGGACCGACAAGAATTTCAGTCTCGGGGCTCGAGCCTGGCCGGTCTGCCACAGGCCGAGAAGGCTTACCCTCCGAATCCCGGCCAGCAGTGTTCCCTCTACGCTGAGTGAGTGTGAGCCAGCTCACAGTTTTTTAGCCTCCGGCTCACGCATTCTTGCCTTCGCTCAGGCAGGATGTGGCCCCAGCGCAAACTGATTGATGCAGGGGCCAAATCGCTCGCTCACAACTCTAATGCCAGCAGCTCACAAAGCGGAATTTTTGCTCACAAGTCTCCACAGCTTAGAGGGAGCAATGCTGGCAAGTCAGGCAGACGAGATGACTCACTCACGGCAGCGTGGAGAGCTGAGCACGGGTGACCCGAACGTCTCCAGGTGATGATGGCAGCATGGTTTTGTACAGAGAGAGAGAGAGAGCACATCGACAAAGCCGTCCATCGCTGGCCTCCGTTGCTCCTGCTTCTTGCTGAGACCTAGGCGACGAATCCACAGGGTTTCTTCCTACCACGACCCCCCTGCCCCCCGCCGCCCCACATCTCTCCCTCATCCCATTCAGAACTGGGAACAATTCTGTTTGGCTCGCTAACTGGGATCGGCGAACAGAGAGATGGTTTCCGAGGGGAGCCGTGTTCCTCTGCAGTACAGCAGCTAGATAGGAGTTCGGGAGCACCGGCGAGATTTTCGGGGTACAAGCTTTCGAGAACCTACCGAATCGAGTTTTGACTGTCGGAAGCTCCTCCCCCCCCCAAATCTGAGGGCCTACCGGACTCGGATCTAGGGGAACAAGGAGAGCGGCCGATCGCCGACTCCTGCCCCTTACCCCTTGCTGGAAGAAAAGCCTATTTCGCTGTCCCCTCCTGAGCATTGACTCTTCCTGGCTAGCCCATTCCGACAGGGCTACCTTCCAAGACCTGGTCTGGGCACCCGGGCTAGCAGCCTAGTGCGAGGCGGTCTGCAGACGGCTCTTCTTGGCTCTGGACAGGTGTCGTCGTAGGCCCGGTTTGCATCTCTTGGAGCTGGCTCCGTCCTCTTGGTCGCCCCCTGTGGCTTCGCCGGCAGCCTCGCTGTGCCTTCCACGGGTGGTGCGGGGGGGTGGGGTCGGGCAGCTTCCCCCGAGCTCTCGAACTCGGAGGGAGGTGGGCCCAGGCAGGGCAGTCCCCTCCCTCCCTGCACCCCCTTGCCATTCAGGCCGGCCGGCGCGCTCTCTTTCATGTGTTCCTTTAGACACCTCCTCCCTCCCGCCCCTTTCCCTTCCACTCCTTCTCTCTCTTTCGCTCTCTCTGCCACCTGACATCATATCCCATCCACCCAATGCTGCAGTGAGAAACGGGCTCGCACAGAGAGAGAGAGAGAGAAACACACACCCCGAGCGAAGGATGCAGCTGCTGAGGCCGCTGAGGCCATACTGGGAGGCACCGTCTCCGTGGTGACAGCCGCCGTCCGCCGTGCATCCCTCCCGGAGACGATGGGGACGTGGCTCCCGGCGATGCGGCGGGCGCCTTGCTAGCTGGAAGGCTGCCATGTGGTACCCAGAAACGGCCGGGAATCGCCCGCCCGCTCCGCCGGGAACGGATCTCGCCTCCTTGCAGTGAGCTCGCCCGCCCCCGGTCTTTGTCTGGGGGACTTTCCCTCCTCGTGCCTCCCATGTGCTGAAGATGTGACTGGAGAAGGAAGCAGTGGGGGGGGAGGCACACATTTAAGGAGTTGGGGGTGGGGGTTGTGTTTTTCCTCCTCACCGGAGCAGCGTTGCACTGTGGGTATTTCCCCTCCTCGTCTGCGGCTGCAGCCAGAGACGTGGGGCTTTCTCGGGCTCGGGGCCCGCCTTGCCCGCCTCCCTCGTCCACAGCCCCCCCGCCGTGGGGACCCCCCTTCGGGGAAGCAGCAGAGATGTGAGGGCCCCCGCGCAGGGCGGGTTGGCCGGCCAGAGCCATGCCAGGCCCCGGCCCGCGTGCGTTGGGATCTTAACCCCTTCCTTTCCTGCCGACACCAAGGAAAGGGGGAGCCGCCGCCTGCCCAGAGAGAGAAGAGACACCCCCCCCCTCGTTGGGCAGCCCAAAGAGCCGCTGCCGCCCCGGGCGGAGAACAGAAGATGCCCTTAGTGGATTTTTTCTGTGAGACCTGCGCGAAACCATGGCTGGTCGGCTGGTGGGACCAGGTAATCTGCATGCGGGGAGGACATGGTGGGTGGGTGTGGAGAAGGTGTGTCAGGGTGGTGAGGAGGGAATCTTTGGGGGTTGGAGGCTGACCTCCCCAGCAACCGGGGGCTGCCTTGTAGTAGTGGAGAATGCCTGGGGGTGGGGCAGGGGGGACCCAGTGTGGTGTACCTCCTGGCTGGGGGGAGGGACACGGACCCAACGTGGTGTACCTCCTGGCAAGGTCAACACCGGGCATGAGAAGCTATCAGGGCTGCATTTGCAGCCCGGTCCTGGCGTGCCCTACCTTCCCAGGGAGACTGGAGGAGGCCCTTGTCCTTCGCCTGCCTACAATGTCACATTGGAGTGGCTTCCACTCCCCCACCCCCCGCTCTGCCTCTGATCCTCGCTTGCAAAGACGCCAGGAGATCGCTTTGAGTCTGCTTCCCTGTACCTTAGTCGCTCGCAGGGTCTGGCTCAGCGGTGCCCTCTGTGTCAAGCTGCTTGAAAACGGGGCCTCGCGTCTCGAACCCAGGCTCGATTGCGTTTTCTTTCTGGCTTGCACAATGTGGCATATCTAGGCGGTGTGTACTGTCTGTGTGTGCCTCAGGTTTTAGCCACGTTTGCCTTCAGAACTGTGTGTCGAGGGGATGTGTAGAGGTCATAAGGAACCATCGCGAGTGCCCGCGAGTGCCCTTGGTTTCCCCCAAGCTCAGTTCCCTTCTTGTGCATGTGTGTGTCATTGAATTTGAATTTCAAAAGGCATCTCCGTGTGGGTTTGTAGACTGGATATAGTCGCCGGCGTTATGCTGGGAAGCGGGTGTGGGGGGATGTCATCTGTGTATAGCAAGCATACGATCAGTGTGTGTATTTCAGCGGCGCTGACATTGTTGAGCATCTATACTTGTGTAGCTTTCAAGAAGCACCTTCCCTCCCTGTCAAAAACCGTAGGCTGGGGCTGGACTGTCATTGTTCTTTTTCTAGAGGTCACTCGGAGAGCGTTGTTTGTGTCTGGGATGAAGGGTGCCGGCTGTCGGTGCCGGCACGTGGGCCTCAGCAGAACTGTGTGGGCGTGAAGGGTTATCAATGGGATTGTGTATATTCGTGTGGAGCCGTGGGGCTTGAGAGCATGGTGTGCCAGGAGTCTGGGGGGGGGGGGGTGTTTGCTAAATTCTAGTTTTCCGTGCCTTGCGGTGGGGTGTAAAGGGCCGTCAAGTCCCAGCCGGCTTACGGCAGCCCCGTGGGGTTTTCAAGGCAAGAAACGTTCAGAGATGGTTTCCCACAGCCTGCCTCATCTGAACAACCCTGGGCTTCCTTGGGGATCTCCCGTCCAAGCACTAACCAGGGCCGACCCTACTTAGCTTCCGAGATTGAATGAGATCGGGCTCGCCTTGGCCATCCAGGTCAAGGCAAGAGGTGAACAGAGCTGCTTTGCCTTTGCCTGCCTTTGCGTAGCAACCCTGGGCTTCCTTGCTGGTCTCCCCTCCAAGTACTAACCAGGGCCGACCCTGTTTAGCTTCCGAGGTCTGACGAGATCCGCCTGGGCCGTGCGTGCCTAGGGGCTCCAAATCTGCGGACGCTCGTTGTAGCGGGTAGCAGAAGTGTGCCACTTTGTTTATCTCCGCGACAAACCTTTGAGGTAGGTCACCACCTAGTCGAAGGTGAGAGCAAGAGACGGGGGAGCTTCCCCGCCAAGAGCCTGTGGTTGGGCTGGGGTTGGAATCCAGTATGGTGATGATAATGGCGGTACGGCACTGTGGTAGAACAGCCAGGAGATCCTAAGATTGTCTGGCAGCCAGACGTTCAAGCTCTTTTATTATTTTATTGGTTTATTTAATTTGTATCCCGCCCTCCCTGCCAGGCGTTGCGCACCACTAGGTGGCGAGCTGGGCTTGTTTTCAAGGCAAGAGACCTTTCAGAGGTGGTTTGCCATTGCTTGCCTCTGCGTCCCAGCCCTGGGATTCTTTGGAGGTCGCCCTTCCAACTGCTAGGCCCACCCTGCTTAGCTTCTGAGATCTGCTAGCCTGGGCTATCCAGGTTCAGGGCAGCCCTCCCAGGGACAGCCAGTGGAAGCGGAACTCTCAGCGGGGCCGATATGAGATCTTCCCCCCGACTCTGTCTTGCCGTTCTCCTGTAGTCGCTTCAGCAAGGATGCAAGCCTGACGTAGCAGGTAGAGGAGTGGGTTCGAATCCCCCCTCGCACCACGGAAGCTCGCCGGGTGACCTTGGGCATGCCAGAGACTCTCGGCCGGGCCTCCCTCTCAGGGTTGTCATTGCAAGAAGACAGAGGAAGGGAGAAAAGGGTGTTGTGAGCCGCTTCGAGTCCCAGCTGTGGGGGGAGAAGAGGGAGATACAGAAACAAATGCGTGCCTGCAAAGAAGCAGAGAAAGCGGAGCTTTTGGTTAAAACCGAGCCCAGTAGGATTGAGAAAGCGAACCGAGGGGAACCCAAAATGGCTTACAGTATTCTTCCATTCTCCATTTTATCCTCACAGCAGCCCTGTGAGGGAGGTTAGGCAGGGAGTGTATCGGTCACCCGGTAAGCGCCTGTGGCAGACTGGGATTCGAACCTGTGTCTCCCAGATCTTAGTCTGACGGTCTAACCACGGGCACCACACTGGCTTCTGGCCCCTACTCCAAGAAAGCAGCTGCCGAGAAATTTGAAGCAAGTTATGGATTCTGCCTTGGGCAAACGCTTGGGGTTGCTCCCCCCACCCCACCCCCAGTAAGAATTCAAACGCTCAGACAGAACCAGTCTTCACCACCTTGGGCCTGGCGCCAGTCTTCCCTCTAAGCTGAGTTGGTGTGAGCTAGCTCACAGTTTTTTAGCCTCCGGCTCACCCATTTTTAAGGAGCTGCGGTGGCTCAAGTGGTTAAGACACTAAACTGCAGGCTGTGGAAGGTCAGCAGTTCAAGACCCGAGAGTGCCGCATGACGGGGTGAGCTCCTGTCTCTAGTTCCAGCTCCTGTCAACCTAGCAGTTCGAAAGCAAGAAATTGCAAGTAGATAAATAGGTACCACTTCGGTGGGAAGGGAACAGTGTTCCGTGCACCTTGGTGTTTAGTCATGCCGGCCACATGACCACGGAAACGTCTTCGGACAGCGCTGGCTCTTCGGCTTTGAAACGGAGATGAGCACCGCAACCCTAGAGTCAGATTCGACTGGTTTTCAAGCAAGGGAACCTTTACCTTTACACCCATTTTTTGTCTCGGCTCGGGAAGGAGGGCTCCAGAGCAGACTGATTCATGTAGCCGCCGAACCGCTTGCTCCCAACTTGGATGCCGGCATTGACTGGCACTCATTTGGACCTTTGTGTGTGCGTGCTTGCGTGCCTGGAAGTCAGGGTGACTTCTGGCAATCCCTAGTGGGGCTAGGACTTGATGTCGCCTGCCTCTGCGTCCCAGCCCTGTTATTCCTTGGAGGTCTCCCGTCCGAGTCCTTGCCAGGGATGGCCCCGCTTAGCCTCCGAGATCTGACGAGATTGGGCTTGCCGGGGCTATCCAGGGCAGGGCGTTTGGGCACCTTTTGAGAATATGTCTCTGCTCTCCCAGAGGCTTTTGAACGGTAGAGCTGAGAATGTCTCCTGGCATCGGAGGGGGGCCGTGCTCATCTGCAGCAGGAGAGCCGGATTCGAGTCGTCCAGTGGCCCCTCAGGGACCCACAAGACATTGGCGGCGTGAGCTTTCGAGGGTCAAATTCCCCTGGCAGCTAACCTCTCAAAAGCTCATCCCCCCGAAAACCTTGTTGGCCTCTTAAGTTGCTGCTGGAATCAAATCTAGCTGTCGTTCAGCTGTGCGGCAGGTGTTCCGACGTCAAACAAAATGGAGCACAAACAGCTCTGTAGCGGAGTCTCGGGCAGGGCCGGGAATCCTGAGTTCCGATCTGGTGGTGTTTCTCTCAGGCTCCGTGCACAGCCAGACTCTTGGGGACGTGCTAGCAGTGTTCCCTCTAAGCTGAGTTAGTGTGAGCTAGCTCACACTTTTTTAGCCTCCAGCTCACACATTTTTGTCTCAGCTCAGGAAGGGAGGCCTCCGGAGCAGACTAATTTCTGCAGGAGCCAAATCGCTCGCTCACGACTTTCATGCCAGTAGCTCACAAAGTAGAATTTTTGCTCACCAGACTCCACAGCTTAGAGGGAACATTGCTTGCTAGTCTTCGTGCCTCCAGGTTACGATTTCAGTGAAAAGTTTAGAAACAACAACAAAACACCCCGATCTGTGAAGGTCCTCCTCTTTCTTTTCCGCTGGGAAAGGGACGTGTCTGGTCCCAAACCAGTTCTGCGCATCCAGAGCCCGTTTGGTGTAGTGATTAAGTGTGCCGACTCGAATCCGGGAGAACCGGGTTTGATTCCTTACTCCTCCACTTGCAGCTGCAGGATGACCTTGGGCAAGCCATAGTTCTGTCAGAGCTGTTCTTGGAAAAAGAGCAGTTTCTGTCAGAGCTCTCTCAGCCTCGCCTCCCTCACAGGGTGTCTGTTGTGGGGAGGGGAAGGGAAAGGAGTTTGTGAGCCGCTCTGAGACTCCTTTGGGTAGTGAAGGGCGGGATAGAAATCCAATCTCCTCTTCTTCTTCTCATCTTCTCATCCCAACAATATACACCCTATTCATTGCGCCACACCTTCTGATTTTCCCAGCATTCCTCTGGATCCTCCCAGCGTCTCGGTTCCTTGGTTGCCGCTGTGGCTTGTTCCGTAGCCATCTCTTCCCTCGGGTGCCTTTTCCTCAAGGCGTCCACAGAACCGCAGAGGTCTAGCTGTAGCCCACCCTGTGGCTAAACTGGTGGGCCGCCAGTCAGAGAAAGGAGCGGGGGGGTCCAGCTCTCCTTCCTGTGACCGAGGAGTGGAGGAGAGAACCACTGGTCTGTGGCACAATTCCATGTGCTTCTTTTTTTTTTTTTTTTTAAAGGAATTTTATTTTTTGTAACAAACATAAATACGTACAAATTTGGGGATTCCATTTACACCTTTGTCACGTCTAATATGTTACCTCATACACTGCCTACTTGTATATTATCCATTTTTACCACCATGGTTTTTTGTGCATTATAATTAAAGATCTCGTTCGTATTTTCTTCCGATACGGGGGGATATGACCCCATCGTCCATCCGTCGTCATCTTCCAGCCATTTGCAGAATCTTGACCGTGTATTTTCAAAGCTTCCTTCAGCTTGTCCTCTCGAAATCAAAGTTAGATTATCCATCTCTGCCTCCAGCGGGACGTCAGCGTAACGCCCCCTCTGTGCCCAGGCGGTGTCGGAGGGGGCACCGTTGACCAGGAAATTCTCCCATATCATTGAAACCAAGGGAATGTGCTTCCTGTTTGTTTCAGCGGGGTCTTGCGCAAGGGACGTTCCCAGAGGGTTGTGCCCATTGGTGGAGGCAGAAAGTCCTGTTACGTTGCGGCCGACTTAACAGCAGGTCTGTAGGGTCTTCAAGGCGAGAGGCGGAGACAGGTGGTCGGCCACTGCCTGCCTCTGCAGTACAGCCCTGGTTTTCCTGGTTGGCCTCCCATCCAAGTGCTAATCAGGACTGACCCGGGACGTCTTTGGTGGTCTCCCATCCAAGTGCTGATGGGGGCTGACCCTGCTTAGCTTCCCAGATGTGACGAGAACAGGCAGTGCCTTCTTAGTGGTGGCCCAAATCTCCCACCTGAGGTAGCCTCGCTGGGCCTACAGTAGTGGGATATGATCTCGCCCGCTTCCCGACCCCAAACCAAGTTTGCTAACCAGGGTTGGAGCCCCAGCCGGCCCCGGGGAGAAAAGTTCCTTCTGCTCCTCGTGTTGAAAGCAGCTCAGGCAGAGGAGATGCAGGAGAACAAATTCTCTGTGGAGAAATAGCCAGGACTTTAGATCCAGCGCTTCCTATCTCGACGCCTGGAATCTGAGGTAAAAGTCACTCGCTTTCCGCCTTTGGTGTAGTCAGGCGGTTTGGGGTAGTGGTTAGGAGTGCGTAGAGCCCTCCTGGGTTCTCTAATCTGGGAGAGCCGGGTTTGATTCCCCACTCATCCACATGAAGCTGCTGGTGTGACCTGGGGTCAGTCACAAGTTCTCCTTCGGGGAGTGAAGGGCGGGGTATAAATCCAATCTCCCCTTCTTCTTTAACGAAAGCGAAGTCTGTCAGGAGTGGCCCATTTATTTATTGAAGAAGAAGAAGGGATTGGATTTATACCCTGCCCTTCACTCAGAGTCTCAGAGCGGCTGACAAACTCCTTTCCCTTCCCCTCCCCACCACAGACACCCTGTGAGGTAGGTGGGGCTGAGAGACCTCTTTTGAGGACTGCCCTTGAGAGAACAGCTCTGAGAGGACTTGTGACCAACCCAAGGTCACCCAGCAGCTGCAAGTGGAGGAGTGGGGAATCAACTCCGGTTCTCCCAGACTAGAGCCCACACACTTAACCACTACACCAAACTGAAACCCTCCCTCCCCTCCACAGATGTCAGGCCTAAGGGTTCTCCCAGGTTGTCTTCACAGACAAACCTGTGAAGTTGGCTCCACACAGAGAGAGAGAGAACATCTGGTCTAAAGCCGTGCATTGACTTGATGGTGCAGAAGGGGTTCCAGGACTCCCCTTCAGACCTGGGGAAGGGCTGTGGTTCGGAGTTAGGGCCTCTGCTTGGCATGCAGAAAGTCCCAGGTTCAATTGTCGGCATCTCCAGTTTAAAGGACCAGGAAGGAGGGGATGGGGAAGACCTTGATCTGAGACCCTGGCTCAATGGCAGAGCCTCTGCTTGGCATGCAGAAGGTCCCAGGTTCAATCCCCGGCATCTCCAGTTAAAATGGCCAGGCAGGGGGTGATGGGAAAGACCTCTACCTGAGACCTTGGCTCAGTGGCAGAGCCTCCGCTTGGCATGCAGAAGGTCCCAGATTCAGTCCCCGGCATCTCCAGTTAAAAGGGCCAGGCAGGGAGTGATGTGAAAGACCTCTACCTGAGACCCTGGCTCAGTGGCAGAGCCTCTGCTTGGCCTGCAGAAGGTCCCAGGTTCAATCCCCGGCATCTCCAGTTAAAAGGGCCAGGCAGGGGGTGATGGGAAAGACCTCTACCTGAGACCCTGGCTCAGTGGCAGAGCCTCTGCTTGGCCTGCAGAAGGTCCCAGGTTCAATCCCCGGCATCTCCAGTTAAAAGGGCCAGGCAGGGGGTGATGGGAAAGACCTCTACCTGAGACCCTGGCTCAGTGGAAGAGCCTCTGCTTGGCATGCAGGAGGTCCCAGGTTCAATCCCCAGCATCTCCAGTTAAAAGGGCCAGGCAGGGGGTGATGGGAAAGACCTCGACCTGAGACCCTGGCTCAGGGGCAGAGCCTCTGCTTGGCCTGCAGAAGGTCCCAGGTTCAATCCCCGGCATCTCCAGTTAAAAGGACCAGGCAGGAGGTGATGGGAAAGACCCTGACCTGAGACCCTGGCTCAGTGTCAGAGCCTCTGCTTGGCATGCAGAAGGTCCCAGGTTCAATCCCCGGCATCTCCAGTTAGAAGGATCTGGTAGTAGGTGATGTGAAAGACCTCCACCTAAGACCCTGGAGAACCGCTGCTAGTCTGAGTAGACAGTACTGACCATGACAGACTGAGGGTCTCATTCAGCATAAGGCAGTATAAGTTTGGTGTAGTGGTCATGTGCGCGGACTGTAATCTGGGAGAACCAGGTTCAATTCCCTACTCCTCCACTCGCAGCTGCTGGATGACCTTGGACAAGCCATAGTTCTGTCAGAGCTGTCGTTGAAAAAGAGCAGTTTCTGTCAGAGCTCTCTCAGCCCCACCTGCCTCACAGGGTGTCTGTTGTGGGGAGGGGAAGGGAAAGGAGTTTGGAAGCCGCTCTGAGACTCCTTTGGGTAGTGAAGGGCGGGATATAAATCCAGTGTACTCCTCCTACTCCTCCTCCTCTTCTTCTTCTTCCTCTTCTTCTTCTTCCTCTGCTACTTCTTCATCTTCTTCCTCCTCTTCTTCTTCCTCTTCTTCTTGTACTTCTTCTTCTTCCTCCTTCTTTTTCCTCCTTCCTCTTCTTCTTCTTCTTCCTCCTTCTTCCTCTTCCTCTTCTTCTTTTTCTACTTCTTCTACTTCTTCTTCTTCCTCTTCTTCTTCTTCTACTTCTTCTTCTTGTGTTCATGTATCCCCCTCCCCCTCACCCACCGCAACCGTGGTCCTCGGCTGTTTCAGACTAGGAGTCCCCCGTAGCGACTGCCTGACCCACTTCCAGTTGTTTACCACATACCTGATCCGTCTGTCTTCCTCGCCCGGCGCCCTTTCTTTTCCACCTTCCCTTTATCTCATCTCTTCCCCCCACCCCCCCAACAGACACTCTTTCTCCCCGATCTCTTTCCCTCTCTCTCTCCAAACGGCGGTCCTGCCAGTCGTCGCGAGCCCTCGGAGCTTAGGGCCGGCAGAGCCGTGCTCTGATAACCCTGCTGATGCAAGCCCTGCTCACGCCGCAGAGGTGGGGTCGGCGGAGGAAGAGCCCCTCTCGCGGAGCATGACGCTGGCGGCCGTGGAACTCCAGACCTACTTGGCGTGTGTCGTCCCACCCCCCCACCCCCGGCCCGCCTCCCCCAAGGCATTTTTCGGTGGCAGTGTTCCCATGCCGACTCCTCCCCCCCCCTCCCCAGGCTGCTTTTCCCCACTGATCGGCAGGTAGTTCGGGCACGTGGCTCCCGCCCCCCTCGTCCCCGTCTCCCTCGATGCGCCAGGCGCCTCCTCCAGAACGGTGTTTTCCATTGTAAATTTTGACCTAATTTGCCGTGCGCAGCTCCGGACTGCAGAACACCAACACGGGCTGCGTGCTGGCTCGATTCTTTGGGGGGGGAGCGCGGCTTCCGGGCCCTGGCCGACCCACATACGCCTCTCCACAAGTCAGAATGTCGGCCTGTGTCTCAGTTGTGTGTGTGTGTGAGTGAGTCTTCCCCTGGTGAGCTGGCCACATTCTTTGGGCTCTGCCTTAGTGAAAAGGCAACCGTAGTTTGCGCATGTTCCCCCAATTGTGGGAAGGGGACTCCATGTTTGTGTGTGTGCATGTGCGCACACGCATGTGCATAAAAAGATCTTGGGAAATTATGAAAGGGGAAAATAGGATGTACAATATTTAGGGTTGCCACTCTCCAGTTGGTGGCTGGAGATCTGATAAGGACATCAGAAGAGCCCTGCTGGGTCAGACCACACAGGGGCCAGCCAGTTCCTCTGGAGGGCCAGCAACAGGGCATGGAGGCCGAGGCCTTCCCCTGAGAAGGACACCAGAAGAGCCCTGCTGGGTCAGACCAGGGAGGGTCCCTCCAGTCCAGCCTCCCGTCTCACACAGGGGCCAGCCAGTTCCTCCGGAGGGCCAGCAACAGGGCATGAGAGGCCGAGGCCTTCCCCTGATAAGGACACCAGAAGAGCCCTGCTGGGTCAGACCAGGGAGGGTCCCTCCAGTCCAGCCTCCCGTCTCACACAGGGGCCAGCCAGTTCCTCTGGAGGGCCAGCAACAGGGCAGGGAGGCCGAGGCCTTCCCCTGAGAAGGACACCAGAAGAGCCCTGCTGGGTCAGACCAGGGAGGGTCCCTCCAGTCCAGCCTCCCGTCTCACACAGGGGCCAGCCAGTTCCTCCGGAGGGCCAGCAACAGGGCAGAGAGGCCGAGGCCTTCCCCTGAGAAGGACACCAGAAGAGCCCTGCTGGGTCAGACCAGGGAGGGTCCATCCAGTCCAGCCTCCCGTCTCACACAGGGGCCAGCCAGTTCCTCTGGAGGACCAGCAACAGGGCAGAGAGGCCGAGGCCTTCCCCTGATAAGGACATCAGAAGAGCCCTGCTGGGTCAGACCAGGGAGGGTCCCTCCAGTCCAGCCTCCCGTCTCACACAGGGGCCAGCCAGTTCTTCTGGAGGGCCAGCGATCAGGGCAGAGAGGCCGAGGCCTTCCCCTGAGAAGGACATCAGAAGAGCCCTGCTGGGTCAGACCAGGGAGGGTCCCTCCAGTCCAGCCTCCCGCCTCACACAGGGGCCAGCCAGTTCCTCTGGAGGGCCAGGAACAGGGCAGAGAGGCCGAGGCCTTCCCCTGATAAGGACACCAGAAGAGCCCTGCTGGGTCAGACCAGGGAGGGTCCCTCCAGTCCAGCCTCCCGTCTCACACAGGGGCCAGCCAGTTCCTCTGGAGGGCCAGGAACAGGGCAGAGAGGCCGAGGCCTTCCCCTGATAAGGACACCAGAAGAGCCCTGCTGGGTCAGACCAGGGAGGGTCCATCCAGTCCAGCCTCCCGTCCCACACAGGGGCCAGCCAGTTCCTCTGGAGGGCCAGCAACAGGGCAGAGAGGCCGAGGCCTCCCCCTGAGGAGGACACCAGAAGAGCCCTGCTGGGCCAGACCAAGGAGGATCCATCCAGTCCAGCCTCCCATCCCACACAGGGGCCAGCCAGTTCCTCTGGAGGGCCAGCAACAGGGCAGAGAGGCCGAGGCCTTCCCCTGAGGAGGACACCAGAAGAGCCCTGCTGGGCCAGACCAGGGAGGGTCCCTCCAGTCCAGCCTCCCGTCTCACACAGGGGCCAGCCAGTTCCTCTGGAGGGCCAGCAACAGCGCAGAGAAGCCGAGGCCTTCCCCTGAGAAGGACACCGGAAGAGCCCTGCTGGGCCAGACCAGGGAGGGTCCCTCCAGTCCAGCCTCCCGTCTCACACAGGGGCCAGCCAGTTCCTCTGCAGGGCCAGCAACAGGGCAGAGGGGCCGAGGCCTTCCCCTGAGGAGGACACCAGAAGAGCCATGCTGGGCCAGACCAGGGAGGGTCCCTCCAGTCCAGCCTCCCGTCTCACCCAGGGGCCAGCCAGTTCCTCTGGAGGGCCAGCAACAGGGCAGAGAGGCCGAGGCCTTCCCCTGAGAAGGACACCAGAAGAGCCCTGCTGGGCCAGACCAGGGAGGGTCCCTCCAGTCCAGCCTCCCATCTCACACAGGGGCCAGCCAGTTCCTCTGGAGGGCCAGCAACAGGACAGAGAGGCCGAGGCCTTCCCCTGAGAAGGACACCAGAAGAGCCCTGCTGGGTCAGACCAAGGAGGATCCCTCCAGTCCAGCCTCCCGTCTCACACAGGGGCCAGCCAGTTCTTCTGGAGGGCCAGCAACAGGGCAGGGAGGCCGAGGCCTTCCCCTGAAAAGGACACCGGAAGAGCCCTGCTGGGTCAGGCCAGGGAGGGTCCCTCCAGTCCAGCCTCCCGTCTCACACAGGGGCCAGCCAGTTCCTCTGGAGGGCCAGCAACAGGGCAGGGAGGCCGAGGCCTTCCCCTGATAAGGACACCAGAAGAGCCCTGCTGGGTCAGACCAGGGAGGGTCCCTCCAGTCCAGCCTCCCATCTCACACAGGGGCCAGCCAGTTCCTCTGGAGAGCCAGCAACAGGGCAGAGAGGCCGAGGCCTTCCCTGATAAGGACACCAGAAGAGCCCTGCTGGGTCAGACCAGGGAGGGTCCCTCCAGTCCAGCCTCCCGTCTCACACAGGGGCCAGCCAGTTCCTCTGGAGGGCCAGCAACAGGGCAGAGAGGCCGAGGCCTTCCCCTGATAAGGACACCAGAAGAGCCCTGCTGGGTCAGACCAGGGAGGGTCCCTCCAGTCCAGCCTCCCATCTCACACAGGGGCCAGCCAGTTCCTCTGGAGGGCCAGCAACAGGGCAGAGAGGCCGAGGCCTTCCCCTGATAAGGACACCAGAAGAGCCCTGCTGGGTCAGACCAGGGAGGGTCCCTCCAGTCCAGCCTCCCGTCTCACACAGGGGCCAGCCAGTTCCTCTGGAGGGCCAGCAACAGGGCAGAGAGGCCGAGGCCTTCCCCTGATAAGGACACCAGAAGAGCCCTGCTGGGTCAGACCAGGGAGGGTCCCTCCAGTCCAGCCTCCCATCTCACACAGGGGCCAGCCAGTTCCTCTGGAGGGCCAGCAACAGGGCAGAGAGGCCGAGGCCTTCCCCTGATAAGGACACCAGAAGAGCCCTGCTGGGTCAGACCAGGGAGGGTCCCTCCAGTCCAGCCTCCCATCTCACACAGGGGCCAGCCAGTTCCTCTGGAGGGCCAGCAACAGGGCAGAGAGGCCGAGGCCTTCCCCTGATAAGGACACCAGAAGAGCCCTGCTGGGCCAGACCAAGGAGGGTCCCTCCAGTCCAGCCTCCCGTCTCACACAGGGGCCAGCCAGTTCCTCTGGAGGGCCAGCAACAGGGCAGAGAGGCCGAGGCCTTCCCCTGATGAGGACACCAGAAGAGCCCTGCTGGGTCAGACCAGGGAGGGTCCCTCCAGTCCAGCCTCCCGTCTCACACAGGGGCCAGCCAGTTCCTCTGGAGGGCCAGCAACAGGGCAGAGAGGCCGAGGCCTTCCCCTGATAAGGACACCAGAAGAGCCCTGCTGGGCCAGACCAGGGAGGGTCCCTCCAGTCCAGCCTCCCGTCTCACACAGGGGCCGGCCAGTTCTTCTGGAGGGCCAGGAACAGGGCAGGGAGGCCGAGGCCTTCCCCTGATAAGGACACCAGAAGAGCCCTGCTGGGTCAGACCAGGGAGGGTCCCTCCAGTCCAGCCTCCCATCTCACACAGGGGCCAGCCAGTTCCTCTGGAGGGCCAGCAACAGGGCAGAGAGGCCGAGGCCTTCCCCTGATAAGGACACCAGAAGAGCCCTGCTGGGTCAGACCAGGGAGGGTCCCTCCAGTCCAGCCTCCCGTCTCACACAGGGGCCAGCCAGTTCCTCTGGAGGGCCAGCAACAGGGCAGAGAGGCCGAGGCCTTCCCCTGAGAAGGACACCAGAAGAGCCCTGCTGGGTCAGACCAGGGAGGGTCCATCCAGTCCAGCCTCCCGTCTCACACAGGGGCCAGCCAGTTCCTCTGGAGGGCCAGCAACAGGGCAGAGAGGCCGAGGCCTTCCCTTGATAAGGACACCAGAAGAGCCCTGCTGGGTCAGACCAGGGAGGGTCCATGCAGTCCAGCCTCCCGTCTCACACAGGGGCCAGCCAGTTCCTCTGGAGGGCCAGCAACAGGGCAGAGAGGCCGAGGCCTTCCCCTGATAAGGACACCAGAAGAGCCCTGCTGGGCCAGACCAGGGAGGGTCCACTCCAGTCCAGCCTCCCGTCTCACACAGGGGCCAGCCAGTTCCTCCAGGGGGCCAAGAACAGGGCAGGGAGGCCGAGGTCTGATTTCCTAATGTTTCCTTCCAGTTCTGGGATTTAGAGGTTGACTGCCCCAGCACGTGGAAGTTCCCTTTAGTCACCTGGGATAAGAATCCCCTGGGATTACAACTGACCTCCTGGCGGCAGAGACCAGCTCTCCTGGAGGAAAACGGACACTCCGAAAGGCGGACTGCATGGCACCGCACCCTCTTAAAGTCCCTCCTCTCCCCAAACCCCACCCTCCTCTCCCCAAACCCCACCCTCCTCAGGCGCCGCCCCCAAATCTCCAGGTATTTCCCAACCCGAAGATGGCAACCCTAGGTGTTGGCAAAGGGGAGACGGCAGGGCTCTCCCAACAATGAGTCTGAACAACTTCCGACCATGTTTTAATCTTTGTGGTGTTGTTGCATAAGAACTAATGTTTAGTTATAGCAGGATGTCTGGGAGGAAGAATATTATTGCCACGGAGGGCACAGCACTTAAAGGTTGTACCCTCTTTGAACAGTTAATTTCGGCAGTCCCCCAACTGTACTGCCCCAGTTCCTAGAATTACCAAGCTGATGATTTTGTTTGAGGTTCCAGATCGGGGTTGGGGGGGGTGGGTGTCTCCATACCACGCATTCGAGCGTGGCATAGTGCTTAGAGTTAATGTTGCCTCTAAGCTGAGTGAGTGTGAGCTAGCTCACCGTTTTTAGCCTCCGGCTCACACGTTTTTGTCTCAGCTCAGGAAGGGAGGGCTCCAGAGCGAACGAATTCATGCAGTAGCCAAATTGCTTGCTCACAACTTTAATGCCAGTAGCTCACAGAGTAGTATTTTTGCTCACCAGACTCCACAGCTTAGAGGGAGCATCGGTTAGAGTGTCCAACTTGGATCTGAGAGGCCCAGGTTCAAATCCTCACTCTACCCTGGAAGTTCGCTGGGTGACCTTGAGCCAGTGACTCTCACTTTCACCCTGACCTACCTCCTAGGGTCGTTGTGAGGGTGAAACAGAAGAGAGGAGAATGACGTGAGTCGCTTTGGGTTCCTATTCGGAAGAAAGGCTGGGTAGAGAGCCAGTTTGGCGCAGTGGTTTAGGAGCACAGACCCAAATCTGGGAGAACTGGGTTTGATTCCCCCACTCCTCCACTTGCAGCTGCTGGGTGACCTTGGGCAAGCCACAGTTCTCTCAGAAGAGGAGAAAAGAAGAAGAGGTTGGATTTATATCTTGTCCTTCACTACCCAAGGGAGTCTCAAAGTGGCTGACAAACTCCTTTCCCTTCCCCCTCCCCACAACAGACACCCTGTGAGGCAGGTGGGGCTGAGAGAGCTCTGACAGAAACTGCTCTTTTTCAAGAACAGCTGTGCCAGAACTAGTGACTGACCCAAGGTCACACCAGCAGGTGCAAGTGGAGGAGTGGGGAGTCAAACCCCGGTTCTTCCAGATTAGAGTCCGCGCGCTTAACCGCTACACCAAACTGGCTCAACCCTTCCCCGCAAACCGGACGTTCCGGAGGGTTTTGCTTGCTGCGATCTATGCAGGGATGGACTTCGCAAAGGGGGCCTCTTATTATGAGCAGTTCTCTCGGAGCTCTCTCAGCCCCACCTACCTCACAGTGGGTGTCTGTTGTGGGGAGAGGAAGGGAAAGGCGATTGTAAGCCACTCTGAGCGAAGGGCGGGGTATAAATCCAATCTCTCCTTCTTCATCTCTCTAAATGAAGCAATCAGTTAATTAAGTAAATAAAATGTATTCATGCCCTTGGGGTTTTCTGTTGCTCCTGCGGGCCCATCTTGATCCAGGCTGAGTTAAAATTAAGCTCCATATCTTCTGTTCTGACGGCTGGCCACTTAAGAACAGAAGAGAAGCCAGTGTTGGATCAGGCCAATGGCCCATCTAGTCCAACACTCTGTCACACAGTGGCCAAAAATACCAGGTGCCTTCAGGAGGTCCAGCAGTGGGGCCAGGACACTAGAAGCCCTCCCACGGCTGCCCCCTCCAGCACCAAGAACTGAGTTCATCACCTATTCTAAAAGAAGCAACACTTCTTTTTCCGGGACCACTGACCGGTCCCCATTGTCCTTTGGAACAGTGGAGCTTCCCAGCAACGCCAGCTTAACCTCTCACGGAGGACAGAAGCGCACGGAATGGAGTAGAAAGCGCTGTCGAGTCGCGACGGGCTTATGGCGGGCCCGTCGGGTTTTTCCAGGCCCGAGACAAACAGAGGTGGTTTGCCCTTGCCTGCCTCTGCGTAACAACCCTGGGCTTCCCGGGTGGTCTCCCGTCTAAATATTAACCAGGGTCAGTCCTGCTTAGCTTCAGAGATCAGACAAGGTCAGGCTCATCTGGGCCATCCAGGTCTCAGGGCAAGAGACATTCCCTGCCTCTGCGTAGCAACCCTGGACTTCCTTGGTGGCCTCCCCTCGGAGAAGTAACCGGGGCTGATCCAGGACCAACAGGTTGAAATTAAATCCGAAGAGTTTTCGGCTAAACATTCGGAAGAACTTCCTGACAGTCAGAGCGGTTCCTCAGTGGAACAGGCTTCCCCAGGAGGTGATGGGCTCTCCTTCTTTGGAGGTTTAGATGGCCGTCTGACAGCAGCGCAGATTCTGTGAACTTGGGCAGATCACGAGAGGGAGGGCAGGAAGGGCTGCCTCGGTGCTTAGTTCTCGTGGTCCTTTCTTACACGCCCAGGGAGATGCCGATCGCCAGTTCGGGGTCAGGAAGCAATTTTTCTCCAAGCCAGTTTGGCCGGGGATCCTGGAGGTTTTTTGTCACCTTCTGGGCGTGGGACAGCGGTCACTGGGTGTGTGTGTTGGGGGGAGGTAGTTGTGGCTTTCCTGCATTGCGCAGTGGGTTGGACTAGATGACCCTGGGGGTCCCTTCCAAGTTTATGATTCGATGCTTAGCTTCCGAGATCTGATGAGAACGGGGTAGCCTGGGCCATCCAGCTCTGGGCAAGCGACGGACAGAGGTGGTTTCCCATTGCTTGCCTCCGTGCAGTAATCTGGAGCGTGGGTTCAACCCTTCCCCGCCCTGCAAACCAGACGTCCTGGAGGGTTTCATTTGCTGCGGTCTATACAGAGATGGACTTCACAATGGGGCCTCTTATTATAGGAGTACAGGAGAAGTATGCAACGGGTTTCAATAACATGCAGAAAGGTATCGGTTGGCTGTTAGGAAGGACTATTTCATGGTCAGGGTGGTTCAGAGGAGGAATCAGGTGCTTAGAGAGACGGTGAGCTCCCCTTCACTGCCAGCTTTCAAGAAGAGGCTAGAAAATATTTGTCAGGGATGCTTTAGGGCTGGTCCTGTGCTGGGCAAGGGGTTTGACTAGATGGTCTGTATAGC
Source organism: Gekko gecko (assembly GCA_029375565.1). Lineage (NCBI taxonomy): Eukaryota > Metazoa > Chordata > Lepidosauria > Squamata > Gekkonidae > Gekko > Gekko gecko. The sequence goes on from JAPDNY010000002.1 coordinate 264,007,907, forward strand.
CCCTTCCAGTTCCATGATTCTATACCTGCTTTTCTTCTTTGCCCCCAATATGAGGGGAGGGGCCGTGGCTCAATGGCAGGCCCACCACTTGACATGCAGAAAGTCCCAGGTTCAATCCCCGGCATCTCCAGTTAAAAGGACCAGGCAGGAGGTGATGGGAAAGACCTTGACCTGAGACCGTGGCTCAGTGGAAGAGCCTCTGCTTGGCATGCAGAAGGTCCCAGGTTCAATCCCCGGCATCTCCAGTTGAAAGGACCAGGCAGGAGGTGATGAGAGAGACCTTGACCTGAGACCCTGGCCCAGTGGCAGAGCATCTGCTTGGCCTGCAGAAGGTCCCAGGTTCAATTCCCGGCATCTCCAGTTCAATGGACCAGGCAGGAGGGGATGGGAAAGACCTTGACCTGAGACCCTGGCTCAGTGGCAGAGCCTCTGCTTGACATGCAGAAGGTCCCAGGTTCAGTCCCCGGCATCTCCAGTTAAAAGGACCAGGCAGGAGGTGATGGGAAAGACCTTGACCTGAGACCCTGGCTCAGTGGAAGAGCCTCTGCTTGGCATGCAGAAGGTCCCAGGTTCAATCCTCGGCATCTCCAGTTAAAAGGACTAGGAAGTAGGTGATGGGAAAGACCTTGACCTGGGACCCCGGCTCAGTGGAAGAGCCTCTGCTTGGAATGCAGAAGGTCCCAGGTTCAGTCCCCGGCATCTCCAGTTAAAAGGACCAGGCAGGAGGTGATGGGAAAGACCTTGACCTGAGACCCTGGCTCAGTGGAAGAGCCTCTGCTTGGAATGCAGAAGGTCCCAGGTTCAGTCTCCGGCATCTCCAGTTAAAAGGACCAGGCAGGAGGTGATGGGAAAGACCTTGACCTGAGACCCTGGCTCAGTGGAAGAGCCTCTGCTTGGCATGCAGAAGGTCCCAGGTTCAATCCCCGGCATCTCCAGTTGAAAGGACCAGGCAGGAGGTGATGAGAGAGACCTTGACCTGAGACCCTGGCCCAGTGGCAGAGCATCTGCTTGGCCTGCAGAAGGTCCCAGGTTCAATTCCCGGCATCTCCAGTTCAATGGACCAGGCAGGAGGGGATGGGAAAGACCTTGATCCGAGACCATGGCTCAGTGGCAGAGCCTCTGCTTGACATGCAGAAGGTCCCAGGTTCAGTCCCCGGCATCTCCAGTTAAAAGGACCAGGCAGGAGGGGATGGGAAAGACCTTGACCCGAGACCCTGGCTCAGTGGCAGAGCCTCTGCTTGGCATGCAGAAGGTCCCAGGTTCAGTCCCCGGCATCTCCAGTTAAAAGGACCAGGCAGGAGGTGATGGGAAAGACCTTGACCTGAGACCCTGGCTCAGTGGAAGAGCCTCTGCTTGGAATGCAGAAGGTCCCAGGTTCAATCCCCGGCATCTCCAGTTAAAAGCACCAGGCAGGAGGTGATGGGAAAGACCTTGACCTGAGACCCTGGCTCAGTGGAAGAGCACCTGCTTGGTATGCAGAAGGTCCCAGGTTCAATCCCCGGCATCTCCAGTTAAAAGGACCAGGCAGGAGGTGATGGGAAAGACCTTGACCTGAGACCCTGGCTCAGTGGCAGAGCCTCTGCTTGGCATGCAGAAGGTCCCAGGTTCAGTCTCCGGCATCTCCAGTGAAAAGGACCAGGCAGGAGGTGATGGGAAAGACCTTGACCTGAGACCCTGGCTCAGTGGAAGAGCCTCTGCTTGGAATGCAGAAGGTCCCAGGTTCAATCCCCGGCATCTCCAGTTAAAAGGACCAGGCAGGAGGTGATGGGAAATACCTTGACCTGAGACCCTGGCTCAGTGGAAGAGCCTCTGCTTGGAATGCAGAAGGTCCCAGGTTCAGTCCCCGGCATCTCCAGTTAAAAGGACCAGGCAGGAGGTGATGGGAAAGACCTTGACCTGAGATCCTGGCTCAGTGGCAGAGCCTCTGCTTGACATGCAGAAGGTCTCAGGTTCAATCCCCCGGCATCTCCAGTGAAAAAGACCAGGCAGGAGGAGATGAGAAAGACCTTGACCTGAGACCCTGGCTCAGTGGCAGAGCCTCTTCTTGGCATGCAGAAGGTCCCAGGTTCAATCCCCGGCATCTCCAGTTAAAAGGACCAGGCAGGAGGTGATGGGAAAGACCATGACCTGAGACCCTGGCTCAGTGGAAGAGCCTCTGCTTGGCATGCAGAAGGTCCCAGGCTCAATCCCCGGCATCTCCAGTTAAAAGGACCAGGCAGGAGGTGATGGGAAAGGCCTTGATCTGAGACCTTGGCTCAGTGGCAGAGCCTCTGCTTGGCATGCAGAAGGTCCCAGGTTCAATCCCCGGTATCTCCAGTTAAAAGGACCAGGCAGGAGGTGATGAGAAAGACCCTGACCAGAGACCCTGGCTCAGTGACAGATCCTCTGCTTGGCATGCAAAAGGTCTCAGGTTCAATCCCTGGCATCTCCAGTGAAAAGGACCAGGCAGGAGGGGATGAGAAAGACCTTGACCTGAGACCCTGGCTCAGTGGCAGAGTCTCTTCTTGGCATGCAGAAGGTCCCAGGTTCAATCCCCGGCATCTCCAGTGAAAAGGACCAGGCAGGAGGGGATGGGAAAGACCTTGACGTGAGACCCTGGCTCAGTGGCAGAGTCTCTTCTTGGCATGCAGGAGGTCCCAGGTTCAATCCCTGGCATCTCCAGTGAAAAGGACCAGGCAGGAGGGGATGGGAAAGACCTTGACCTGAGACCCTGACTCAGTGGCAGAGCCTCTGCTTGGCATGCAGAAGGTCCCAGGTTCCATCCCCGGCATCTCCAGTGAAAAGGACCAGGCAGGAGGGGATGAGAAAGACCTTGACCTGAGACCCTGGCTCAGTGGCAGAGTCTCTTCTTGGCATGCAGAAGGTCCCAGGTTCAATCCCTGGCATCTCCAGTGAAAAGGACCAGGCAGGAGGGGATGTGAAAGACCTTGACCTGAGACCCTGGCTCAGTGGTAGAGTCCTCTTCTTGGCATGCAGAAGGTCCCAGGTTCAATCCCCGGCATCTCCAGTGAAAAGGACCAGGCAGGAGGGGATGGGAAAGACCTTGACCTGAGACCCTGGCTCAGTGGCAGAGCCTCTGCTTGGCATGCAGAAGGTCCCAGGTTCCATCCCTGGCATCTCCAGTGAAAAGGACCAGGCAGGAGGGGATGGGAAAGACCTTGACCTGAGACCCTGACTCAGTGGCAGAGCCTCTGCTTGGCATGCAGAAGGTCCCAGGTTCCATCCCCGGCATCTCCAGTGAAAAGGACCAGGCAGGAGGGGATGAGAAAGACCTTGACCTGAGACCCTGGCTCAGTGGCAGAGTCTCTTCTTGGCATGCAGAAGGTCCCAGGTTCAATCCCCGGCATCTCCAGTGAAAAGGACCAGGCAGGAGGGGATGAGAAAGACCTTGACCTGAGACCCTGGCTCAGTGGTAGAGTCTCTTCTTGGCATGCAGAAGGTCCCAGGTTCAATCCCTGGCATCTCCAGTGAAAAGGACCAGGCAGGAGGGGATGGGAAAGACCTTGACCTGAGACCCTGGCTCAGTGGCAGAGTCTCTTCTTGGCATGCAGAAGGTCCCAGGTTCAATCCCGGCATCTCCAGTGAAAAGGACCAGGCAGGAGGGGATGAGAAAGACCTTGACCTGAGACCCTGGCTCAGTGGTAGAGTCTCTTCTTGGCATGCAGAAGGTCCCAGGTTCAATCCCTGGCATCTCCAGTGAAAAGGACCAGGCAGGAGGGGATGGGAAAGACCTTGACCTGAGACCCTGACTCAGTGGCAGAGCCTCTGCTTGGCATGCAGGAGGTCCCAGGTTCAATCCCTGGCATCTCCAGTGAAAAGGACCAGGCAGGAGGGGATGAGAGAGACCTTGACCTGAGACCCTGGCCCAGTGGCAGAGCATCTGCTTGGCCTGCAGAAGGTCCCAGGTTCCATCCCCGGCATCTCCAGTGAAAAGGACCAGGCAGGAGGGGATGAGAAAGACCTTGACCTGAGACCCTGGCTCAGTGGCAGAGCCTCTGCTTGACATGCAGAAGGTCCCAGGTTCAGTCCCCGGCATCTCCAGTTAAAAGGACCAGGCAGGAGGTGATGGGAAAGACCTTGACCTGAGACCCTGGCTCAGTGGAAGAGCCTCTGCTTGGCATGCAGAAGGTCCCAGGTTCAGTCCCCGGCATCTCCAGTTAAAAGGACCAGGCAGGAGGTGATGGGAAAGACCTTGACCTGAGACCCTGGCTCAGTGGCAGAGTCTCTTCTTTGCATGCAGAAGGTCCCAGGTTCAATCCCCGGCATCTCCAGTGAAAAGGACCAGGCAGGAGGGGATGAGAAAGACCTTGACCTGAGACCCTGGCTCAGTGGCAGAGTCTCTTCTTGGCATGCAGAAGGTCCCAGGTTCAATCCCCGGCATCTCCAGTGAAAAGGACCAGGCAGGAGGGGATGGGAAAGACCTTGACCTGAGACCCTGGCTCAGTGGCAGAGCCTCTGCTTGGCATGCAGGAGGTCCCAGGCTCAATCCCCGGCATCTCCAGTTGAAAGGGCCAGGCAGGAGGGGCTGGGAAAGACCTTTCTCTGCCCGGGGCCCTGGAGAGCTGCCACCAGTCTGAGTGGACATCACTGAACTTGAGGGACCGGTGGTCAGATTTGGTATCAGGCAGCCTCATGTGTGTCCACGTCCGTTTGTTTGATGACCTTTCAGAAACAGGAAATGGCACCACAGGTGTATCCCGCCCTATTCCGCCTCCATCTGTTACTTGAGTACGGACTCCTTGCCCTAGAATTACCGGCTGCGGAGCTCGCTGCGCCGTTAACTCCCCAAGTCCACCTCTTGGTCCTTTGTTTCTGTCGCTCCCGGTTTTGCATCCACTGGCCGGGGCGAATGAGTCACCCTCCCCAACCTCCCCCCCCCCCTGGTGTCGGGAACGAATTTCCGACACAGTTGTCTGATTTAATTTTTTTCTTCTCCCTTTGCTTTAACTGGCCTGGTTTCCATTCCGCCTTTTCTCGGTGGATTTGGCTTTGAATCCTTTTCCGCCTCAGTTATTTTCTTGAATTGTATCCTGGGCTTCAGGTACAATCTCAGCAGTATTGGTGTGGGGCGGTGGGGGAGAGATACTGGTGTCCCTAAGACTTGGGAAGCGCACACGTTTTTAATTAATTTTATTTATATGATTTATTTCGACCCTGCTTTTCTCCTCAGCGGGGACCCAAAGTAGCTCACCGCATCCTCCTCTCGTCCATTTTATCGTCACGACGACCCCGTGAGGTAGATTTAAGATGAGGGAGCGGCTTAACATCCTTCCCTCCTCCATTTTATCCTCACAACAACCCTGTGAGGTAAGCCAGGCTGAGAGAGTGCGACTTCATAGAATCATAGAATGTTAGAGTTAGAAGGGACCTTGCAGGCCATCTAGTCCAACCCCCGCACTCTGCAGGAACACAGCCGAAACCCCTACATACCTACAACATACCCAAAAGATGGTTGTCCAGTCTCCTCTTGAAAACATCCAGCGAAGGAGCACCCACCGTCTCCCGAGGCAGTCTGTTCCACTGCTCAACCACTCTGACAGTCAGGAAGTTTCTCCTGATATTAAGCCGGTAACGACTCCCTTGCAATTTCCACCCATTAGATCTAGTCTTGCAATCCGGAGCAAGAGAGAATAGATCCACTCCATCTTCTACATGACAGCCCTTCAAATACTTGAAGGCTGCAATCATGTCCCCTCTAAACTTTCTCTTTCCCGGGCTAAACATACCCCACTCCCTCAACCTTTCCTCATAAGACTTGGACTCCAAGGTCACCCGGCAAGCTTCCACAGCAGAAGTGGGGGATTCGAACCTGGGTCTCCCAGATACTAACCAGACTCTTTTAACCACTGTACCTCACTGGCTCCTTATTTGGCATGGACCACACAAAGTATCGTTTCAGGACCCATTTTGTACACACGTAGCAGAACTGCACGGTAGACCTGTTGTCTTGGATGGTAGCTCTTCAGATAGTGCCGTGGTAGAAACATCCCGAGCCATTTTGGCATAGTGGTTAGGAGCGTGGATTCTAATCTGGGAGAACGGTGTTTGATTCCCCACTCCTCCACATGCAGCTGCAGGGCAACCTTGGGCAAGCCACAGTTCTCTCAGAGCTGTTCTCTCAAGAGCAGTTCTGAAAAGAGCTCTCTCAGCCCCACCTAAAACATAGGGTGCCTGTTGTGGGGAGAGGAAGGGAAGTGGATCGTAAGCCTCTCTGAGACTCCGAGTGAAGGGTATAAATCCAATCTCTTCTTCTTCTTTTTCTACTACTGCTCAAAAAGGCTGGGGAGCAAAGACAGGATTCTGTGGGGTAACAGTTCTGTACGTACAGAAAGATTAAACTAGTGACGCATTTGGGCAGGTAACCCACCTTTCCCGTAGGCATCATAAAGGCCAGGAAAAGCTTTAATGTTACATACTCGTTGGCATTTCACTGGCCAGTTCGTGTTTGGATTGTGACCAGCTGCAGCCCCCAAGCCTTCCAGAATTCTAACTTCCAGTTATTTGGTTGATGACCTAACACGTTCTTGGAAAAATTGGTTGTGCTGTTGGCGTTCCACAGAAGAGATTTTTTGACACCGCGGTTGCTTTCTAGCCTACCTGATAGAGCCTTAGCAATCCCCTGCACAACGTTGTGTTCTAGACTCAGAAGGGACTCAGAGGGTGCCCTAGGGGTCATCTAGTCTAACCCCAGACAGTGCTGGCAATCCGAAGCTATGGCACTCCCAGAATCCTCCATCAGGGTTTCTTAAGAACATAAGAGAAGCCAATGTTGGATCAGGCCAATGGCCCATCCAGTCCAACACCCTGTGTCACACAGTGGCCAGAAATACCAGGTGCCCTCAGAAGGTCCACCAATGAACACTAGAAGCCCTCCCACTGTTGCCCCCCCCTTAAGGACCAAGAATACAGAGCATCATTTTCCCCAGACATAAGAACATAAGAGAAGCCCATGTTGGATCAGGCCAATGGCCCATCCAGTCCAACACTCTGTGTCACACAGTGGCCAGAAATACCAGGTGCCCTCAGGAGGTCCACCAATAGACACTAGAAGCCCTCCCACTGTTGCCCCCCCTTAAGGACCAAGAATACAGAGCATCATTTGCCCCAGACATAAGAACATAAGAGAAGCCCATGTTGGATCAGGCCAATGGCCCATCCAGTCCAACACTCTGTGTCACACAGTGGCCAAAAATACCAGGTGCCATCAGGAGGTCCACCAATGGACACTAGAAGCCCTCCCACTGTTGCCCCCCCTTAAGGACCAAGAATACAGAGCATCATTTGCCCCAGACATAAGAACATAAGAGAAGCCCATGTTGGATCAGGCCAATGGCCCATCCAGTCCAACACTCTGTGTCACACAGTGGCTAAAAATACCGGGTGCCATCAGGAGGTCCGGCAGTGGGGCCAGGATAGTAGAAGCCCTCCCACTGTTGCCCCCCCAGCACCAAGAATACAGAGCATCCCTTGCCCCAGACTGAGAGTTCCTATCTGTACCTTGTGGCTGTCAGTTAAAGTCTGGGAGGTGATTTTCCTGTTCTTCTTCTTCTCAGAGCTGGACATACACAGTTCTCATTTCACAATATGTCTTCTCAGCAAGCACACGAGGTAGATCAGGCTGAGTGCGTGTGGGCAGACCCGAGGCCGCCCAGCATGTTTCATGGCAGTGCAGAGATTTGAACCTGAATCTCAAGTATCCTTGTTTCAAAACAAGGGTGTCCGTGAGATGTATTGATTTGGCGGAAATCATGCCTGATGTCCCATCTACACACGCCCCCTTCCCCCCAGTTAAGCTTTAGCCATTCAAGAGGGTTGTTTGGAGATCGGGACCTCTGCTCTGTCCACCACTTCCTTCGTCCAAGGGCTGTCAGAAGGTGGTACAGTATAGCTTGCTCTTCTCAAATCTTGGTAGCTAAGCAGGGTCAGTTCTTGGATGGGAGACCACCAAGGAAGGCTCTGCAGGGGAAGGCCATGGCAGACCACCTCTGCTTCTCCCTTGCCTTGAAAGCTCCTTGCTGAGGTCTCCATAAAGTGGAAGTAAAGCAGGGTCGGTACTTGGATGGGAGACCACCAAGGAAGGCTCCGCAGGGGAAGGCCATGGCAGACCACCTCTGCTTCTCCCTTGCCTTGAAAGCTCCTTGCTGAGGTCTCCATAAAGTGGAAGCAAAGCAGGGTTGATACTTGGATGGGAGACCACCAAGGAAGGCTCTGCAGGGGAAGGCCATGGCAGACCACCTCTGCTTCTCCCTTGCCTTGAAAGCTCCTTGCTGAGGTCTCCATAAAGTGCAAGCAAAGCAGGGTCGGTACTTGGATGGGAGACCACCAAGGAAGGTTCTGCAGAGGAAGGTGATGGCAAACCATCTCTGCTTCTCACTTGCCTTGAGAGCCCCTTGCTTGGGGTCGCCAGAATTGGAAGCTAAGCAGGGTCACTACTTGGAAGGGAGGCCACCAAGGAAGGCTCTGCAGAATTGATAACAAATCAGCCAGTATCACCATGCCCCTGTATAAATCATTGGTGCGACCTCATTTGGAGTACTGTGTACAGTTCTGGTCACCACATCTCAAAAAGGATATTATAGCATTGGAAAAAGTGCAGAGAAGGGCAACTAGAATGATCAAAGGGTTGGAACACCTTCCCTATGAGGAAAGGTTAAAATGCTTGGGGCTCTTTAGCTTGGAGAAATGACGGCTGAGGGGTGACATGATCGAGGTTTATAAGATTATGAATGGGATTGAGCAGGTTGAGAAAGAAGTCCTTTTCTCCCTTTCTCACAATACAAGAACTCGTGGGCACTCCATGAAATTGCTGAGCAGTCGGGTTAGAACAGATAAAAGGAAATACTTCTTCACCCAAAGAGTGATTAACACGTGGAATTCACTGCCACAGGAGGTGGTGGCGGCTACAAGCATGGACAGTTTCAGGAGGGAATTAGATAAACATATGGAGCAGAAGTCCATCAGGGTCTATTAGCCACAGGGTATAGACGGGAACTCTCAGTCTGGGGCAGGTGATGCTCTCTATTCTTGGTGCTGGAGGGGGCAGCAGTGGGAGGGCTTCAAGTGTCCTGGCCCCGCTGCTGGACCTCCTGAGGGCCCCTGGTATTTTTGGCCACTGTGTGACAGAGTGTTGGACTAGATGGGCCATTGGCCTGATTCTACATTGGCTTCTCTTATGTTCTTATGAGGAAGGCCATGGCCAACCGCCTCTGCTTCTCCCTTTCCTTGAGAGCCTCTTGCCGGGGTCGCCATAAGTTTTTTACAACTGGACAGCACATAACTTACGAAGTCCCTTTAGAGGGGCAAGGGGACACGTTGTGGGGAGGGGGGGGGTCAGCATCAGTGTTCCCTCTAAGCCAAGTCAATGTGAGCCAGCTCACAGTTCTTTTAGCCTCCGGCTGACACATTTTTGTCTTCGCTCAGGAAGGAGGGCTCCAGAGCAAATTAATGAATTCCGGAGCCAAATCGTTCGCTCACAACTTTAACGCGACTAGCTCACGAAGTAGGATTTTTGCTCAGAAGACTCCGCAGCTTCGGGGGAACATTGGTCAGCGTGCCCCAACCCTAATCGACAAGCATGCAACGCTGCCGGGTATAGGCAGTGCACCAGCAGGGAGCTGAGAAAGATGCCAGAGCTCATAACCATCTGGGGGAGGGGGTCACTGCAGAAGGGGGCACGAAGGCTTTGCCCCCCCATATCCCAGGTGGCAGGGCTCTTTGGGGCTGCATGAATTCTCAGCTGCGTGGAAGCTAGTTCCCGCCTCTCCAGGGTCAGCGAAAATAGAGATCCCTGCATTCCCCACCGGAGAAGAACATAAACCCAAGGCATTCTGGTCCGTCCGTCCCCCTCTTTTCGCCCTGTCCTCATTCAGAAAGGGTTTCCCAAGACTGGTCCCTTTTAACCTGAAGATGGGGGCAGTTGCTAAGGAGACTCTTGTTACTATGGAGATAGCACCGGGGGCCGACTGATTGGCTGCCGGGGATGACGAGGATGCCCGCTTCCATCCTCCCTTTCATGTCTCTCTCCCCCCCCCCCCCATTGTTGTTCCGCTCCATGCGGCTTTTGAGGAAGGAGAGGATGGGAAATCAGGAGGGGCGGTACGCTCAGCAAAGGGGAAAGGTGACGTCTGAGCAGACGTGGAGGATGTTTGGGACGACCCTGAAAGGAGGAACAGGCGGGGCATTGGAGCTCGGAGACGGCCAGGCCGGTGCAAGGCCAGACGCAGCCCCGGTGGTTGATAAGAGGGGCAGGAACCCAGGAATGGGGGTCTTCTAGAACCCTCCGTGACAGGACAGAGACACACACACACCAATGTTCCCTCTAAGCTGTAGAGTCTTGTGAGCAAAAATCCCACTTTGTGAGCTACTGGCATTAAAGTTGTGAGCGAATGATTTGTTTACCGCATAAATTAGTTTGCTCTGGAGCCATTCCTTCCTGAGCTGAGACAAAAATCTCTGTGCTGGAGGCTAAGAAACTGTGAGCTAGCTCACACTAACTCAGCTTAGAGGGAACACTCACACACACACACACACACACACCCCGGCCCGAGCAGGGTGTAGCCACTGGCGGGGGAACGTGGGAACTTAAAGTCAGAATCGTAGAATGTTAGAGCTGGAAGGGACCTTGCAGGTCATCTAGTCCAACCCCCTGCACTCTGCAGGAGCGTAGCCGAAAAGATAGCCCTACAACATACCCGGAAGGTGGTCGTTCGGCCTCCGCTTGAAAACGTCCAGCGAAGGAGCATCCACCACCTCCCGAGGCAGTCTTGTTCCACTGCTCAACCACTCTTACAGTCAGGAAGTTTCTCCTGATATTTAGCCGGTAACGACTCCCTTGTCATTCCCACCCATTAGATCTAGCCTTGCAATCTGGAGCGAGAGAGAATAGATCTGCTCCATCTTCGACATGACAGCCCTTCAAATACCTGAAGACTGCCATCATGTCCCCTCTAAGCCTTCTCTGTTGACTTCGCCGTCTCTGGCCATCCCGAAAAGCTGGGGAAGCAGGGAGAGATTTCAGCGAGACACGCCTTTGCAAGTTCCTGTCCCGTCAGGGGAAGGCCCCTCACACCGAGAGAGTGGCGTCTTCTTTTATGTCCGGCCTTTCGTTCCCAGCGGGGACTCAGAGTGGCTTAGACTGTTGTCCCCTGCTCAGTTTTATCCTCACAACAACCCTGTGAGGTAAGTTAGGCCGAGGGAGCAGCTTACGTCATTCTCCTCTCGTCCTTTTAATCGTCACAACAGCCCCGGTCAGGTAGTTTAGGCTGAGATTGCGCGACCGGCCCGAGGTCACCCAGCGAGGTTCCGCGGCACAAGTGGGAATTCGAACCTGGGTCTCCCCAGACGACACTTTAACCACTACACCACTCTGGCGGTCCTTTCTCTCTCTCTCGGAAAGTAGAACGCCGGCCCAGATCTCACAGGGAACCCAGCCTTTATCCAAGGCTACGCTTTTTAAGACAGTGGGCAGGAGGGGTTCTGTGACGGAGTCTGCAAGCCCTTTTTTAAAAAACCTTGCAAGTAGAAAACTAGCATATCAGGGAGAAAGCCAGGCTAGAAACAGCATCCCGGACGTGCTGATTTTATGCTTATAAGGAGGCCAGTTTGGTGTAGGGGTCAAGTGCGCAGATTCTAATCTGGGAGAGCCGGGTTTGATTCCCCACTCCTCCACTCGCAGCTGCTGGGTGACCTTGGGCAAGCCGTAGTTCTGTCAGAGCTGTCCTTGAGAAAGAGCAGTCTCTGTCAGAGCTCTCTCAGCCCCACCGACCTCACTGGGTGTCTGTTGTGGGGAGGGGAAGGGAAAGGAGTTTGTCAGCCGCTCTGAGACTCCCTTGGGTAGTGAAGGGTGGTGTATAAATCGAATCTCCTCTTCTTCTTCTTTTTCCTCTTTTCCCAAAACAGTAGAGCTCAGGGGACTCCAATGAAGACGAGGGTCAGTAGATTCAGAACAGACAAAAGGGAAAGCTCTCTCGGTCCTCTCTCTCTCGCTTATTGCCATCAACGTGTAGCCAGCTTATTGCGACCCTATAGGGTTTTCAAGACAAGAGACAAACAGAGACAGTTGGCCATCGCCTGCCTCTGCGTAGCAACCCTGGATTTCCTTGGAATTCTCCCATCCAAGGACTAAGCAAGGCTGAGCCTGCTTAGATTACAAGATCTGGCCAGACAGATTAGATCTCTAATCGCGAAGAAGAAGAGAAGGTTTATACCCCGCCCTTCACTCGGAGTCTCAGAGGCGGCTTACAAACTCCTTTCCCTTCCCCTCCCCACAACAGATTCCCTGTGAGGTAGGCGGGGATGAGAGAGCTCTTTAGAGAACTGCCCTTGAGAGAACAGCTCTGAGAGAACTTGTCACTGACCCAAGGTCACACCAGCGGCTGCATGTGGAGGACTGGGGAATCACACCCGGTTCTCCCAGATCAGAGTCTGCACTCTCAACCAGTACAACAAACTGGCTCTCAGAAGCCCCATCTGAGCCTTTTCGCTTTCTATCTGAGCCTTTTCGCTTTCTAAAAACGCTTGGCGGCCAAGAGGTGCAACGGCGCCCCCAGGCACAGTGTTGGGGACCCCCTGCCTTAAGGCGATTCCATACATGCCCCTTTAAGCATCTGTGCCGCCGTGTGCATACATGGACATTTTGACATCGTTTCCAGCATGCTCCCCTATCACATTATAAAATCGATCTCTGCCCAAGCAAGGAAGGTGGAATTACAATCACATTTCAGCGTTCCTGCAGTTCTGAGTCATCCGCGGAGAGAAGTGTTCTGTCCAAAACGTGGTGTGTTTTTTTTAGTCTTCTGTTTCGTGTGGCGACACGTAAACCAGGAAAACCATAATTCTGGACCAGCCGTACTGGGCATTCAAAGGAAGGAAGGGGACGGGGACGTATTTAAGGGCTTTAAATGGCCTGCGCAATTTCGGTCTTTAGCTTCCGGTACAGCATCGTGGTTTTGGTGCCATGGAAACCGAGCCCGGGGTTTTACATGGCCACTGCCAGGTGCCCGCCGCTGCCAAGGGTTGGAGCTGTCATGGCAGGGTGAGAGAAGGCCGTGAGTCGGGCAGCTAGTTGACTGGCAGGAGGGTACCTTGGACTCCCCGCCCAGGTCTGTTGTGGCCGACCCCGAACGTGTCCCATTTCGTCCGGCACACGGGGACCCAAGATGGGGAATCGAAGCAGTGTGTTCCCCCTAAGCTGAGTTAGTGTGAGCTGGCTCGCAGTTTTTAAACAGAAGAGATTGGATTTATACCCCGCACTTCACTCAGAGTCTCAGAGCAGCTTACAGACTCCTTTCCCTTCCCTTCCCCACAGCAGACACCCTGTGAGGTCGGTGGGGCTGAGAGAGCTCTCGAGAGAAACTGCCCTTTTTCAAGGACAGCTGTGCCAGAACCAGGGCTTTTTTTTTGTAGAAAAAGCCCAGCAGGAACTCATTAGCATAATAGGCCACACCCAACAGCAGAAACACATTAGCATATTAGGCCACACCCATGACAGCACAGCTCATTAGCATATTAGGCCACACCCCCATGTTGCCAGAAGTGTGGTCATCCAGCCACACCCACCTTTTGTTTCTTATTCTGTTTACCTTGTTTGTTGTCAAAACCCAGGGCT